>JAPYYT010003284.1:0-16350 GCA_030522565.1 Ceratosolen corneri | reverse complement strand
TTTTTTCGAGCGCCGCACGCCATCTCCTTCCCGAGACAGTTTTTATTGGTTCCGCGATCCGCGAGCAGATTTACCGTTCTAGCCTCGTCGCTTAATTTTCTACTTTCTTATTCTTGATTGCCGTCGAGCGCCTTGTTGCCACTTTTATAGCCGCTACTTTTTCCTTTTTCTTTTTGGCCTTGGCGTTCTTGCTGTTCTTTTTAAACTGATTTCGGCTGCTTGGTAGGGGGGGAGGGTAATTCTCATTAATATTTAAATGGAAGGAACAGGGACGGGACAGGGACTTTGAGAGCCGATGAAGTATTTTAATGCCGATGACAAGTCAGGCAGGAGGCGTAGTATCGTATTATTCATGATCTGGCCCATCGGCAGCCGATCGATAAGTTTCTAAGAAAATTTTCTTGCATTATAGTTGAAGAATCACGCGGCCAATGAGTAGTTCATCCGCGGCTCGCGTGTAATTGAAAAAATAAATTCCCGCTGTCGAAACAATCACTACAAATCATCGACAATCTGCCAAACTTCCAATATTACAATTATTTCATTAATAAGCGTCATTTGTAAGGCGTGAATTTCAATGGCATATTTTTAAATAAACACAGAATTTTTACATCTTTATAAACAATAATACATAGCGTATGCAAGTTTTTCCTCCTGGTTTCCATTTCCTCGAGGCCATTATCCTCTTTTTACAGTACCTTGGCAAATAGCACGTCATTTGCCATGCGACTGGCGCATGCCTCACTGTAATAATAATCTTTAACGATGAATAACTATAAAGTAGAGGAATTTTCAATATCCTCGATTCATTTGCGAGCTGGCAATAATAATAATAATAATGACTTGTAATAATACTTCAAAAATATTCTACGAGGAAGTAAAAATTTATTTGGTTAATTTTGCGGGCAAGAACTTTTCTTTAGCTTCTTACACCTTGTACGTGAGAATCTTCAAGTTTTAAATTTAAAAACGTGTTTTTTTTTACAGGCCTCCGTACGACGATGTCATTACATTATATGGGCTGGCAAAATGAATTATTTGATATATTTGAGAAATTAATCCCCGCTCAATATTAACAACTTGCACCTATTAAAGTCAATAATTGCCTTTGGTATAATTTAGTAATGACAATTAGCTTCGTTTCGTCCTTCATTATAAATCTTATTTCAATTAGGTTACGTATCATCTCAATAACTTGTCCTAGTATTAAAGTGTATGTATCTGTGTGTCGTATACACATGTCCTATTCTATGCAGCGTATTGTGCTCTTAGATGCCTATTATGCACGTTAGTTACTTTATTATAATATTTAATAATAATCAATGGTATATGGAAAAGAGGAAAAGAAAAAAAAAGAGAAAAAGAAGAAGAAAAAGAAGAAAAAACGTTTTCAGCCTTTTTTAAATATTTAAATATAAGACAAAATATATAATAATGTCAAAGGTGATTTGTTTAAAAATTTAAAAATAAAACATCATTGTATAATAGCAAGGCTTTCTTAAGTAATATAATTGATAAGGTTATTTTAAATATTTTACGGTCTACACGACTATGGTCAATAGTTATGCATAATTCAAGAAAGATATATTAACAAGTACAGCTTTTTGTGCCGTCGAGTTAACGTATTCTTAATGAATTCGAATGGCAATTGATTTTTGTAATCAATAGAGAATACCATTTAATTCTATAAGGCACTTTAAAAAAAAAAAAAGTGTTGTTATTCAGGTATTCTTATAAGACAACCTTCGAGAAACTCTATTCTATTTCGTTCGACTTCATTATCATGAAGTTCTTAAATTTTTTTACTAGTCCTAAATGATTTATTCCCAACTATTTAGAATTTATGAGACTTTTAATCATCCCAATGTAACACATAACAAAAAGTCTTAACGCATCGCTGACTATCCTTTAATTACGAGGGGGGGTTTTTGAGGTGGCGGGTGGGGGGGGAGTTGGAGGGAGTTGGAGATGGAAATTTATCTAAAATAATCCAGCGGCAGGCTGGCAGTTTCGCAACGACTTCACGTCTCATAAATCAAGAATACAAATAACTTTCCTCGCAATATTCTGTAACTGGATTCGAAATTTATTACAAGTATACATTATACCCGTGTTTTTATTCATCTTTTCATAAGATGCGCTTTGCCACGCATTGTGTACGTCGAGCTTATCGGAGTCGCAATCTTAATTGCAGGTTATGGGAAGGCAGCAGTACATAGTGAAGCCAATGGTGATGGAGGAGGAGAGCAACGGTAGCAACGGAAGTGATAATCCAGCTGTTGCCGGAAGTAGTGGCGTCGTGAGCGAAGTCGCCCTATCGCATGCGCCAGCCTTGACCGAGCAGACCCTCCGTGAACACGGAATTCCTCTCCATCAGGCCATCCAACAGGTGATGTATTTATTATATTTTGTCATTAGTAATCTGATAACTGGTTGTCCCACTTCCGCCATAAATAAATCTGCGCCCATTCAAGCGCGCCTCCTCGTCCCCATTGTATCTTAGTCTAATCTTTTCACCAGAGATATCCTGGAAGTTACGATATTGACCGTACAGTGATTTCACCTAACGTGACACCTAACGTCAAATTAAGTACGAAATAAAGCCGGCTGATTGAGAACGAGTACCCCGATTTTTGTAATAAAATTGGGGTTATAATGCAAAGAACAAGTGTTATGGCATCGAAAAAGTCGGCAGTTGTGATTGAATGTTTGCGGTCGCGAGGGTCGTTGGAATAATAATTAAAACTGTAGATTGTCCTTTATTCTGGCAAAACGCAGCTTATTATATTATTATAACTGGCAAGGTAGAAATTGCAATACAAATGAATTACGGTACCGGAGCTACAATTTTAGCAAGCGTTAATACAACTTAGTTCTCCGACTCAACAAATTCAAATTCAACTTTCAAAAAGACATATTTTAAACCAAAATAAGTATTTATGAAATGAAATTGCCTTTATTATTGTAATGATGCTTTTTCAGTATCGGCACCGTGTATCCTCATTACATTAAAAAATTATCTGCTGCATTCGAAATATTTATAAAATTTTTAAACTTTCAATTAATTTTTGTTAAAGCAGAATTTTTATCAGAACGCAATTACTTTTAGTTATAATTTTTTGTATGTCCGATGAAATCATTTAGATTAAATTAGAGTAAGTTGAATTTTAATATTGCTCGATTTTTATAATATAGCAGTCATATTGCTATTAATTTTGACTTTTTTTTTTTTTATTTGTATACTCTGCTCAATTAAAAAAAACTCCTGATATAATTGAATTTCTAAACTACGTAAGAATAAGTTTTAATACGAGTTCTACAATTTATTTTCATCTTATGTAATTAATTAGAGCGTGCTATCTGTCCATTTGTTTATGTGAGAAGCAAATTTACGATAGTAATATTGACTTACAAACTAGGATAATCATCATCGGCACGCCAATCAAGTAAATAAAATGCTGATAGAAAAATTTTTAAAAAACTGTTATGCCGCAAAGATAATGCAAATGCGCATCACACACACACACATATATATATATTTTTTTTTTTATTTTTAACGTAGCACCTTACATCTGCAATACTATCCAATATGAGAATATAATAATTATCTCTATAAGAAGTTTACAATATACACAAAGCCTACAAATTGTAATATCCAATGTTTATGCATGACACTTGGTCGCCGAGATAAAAAAAAGTTTCACGATATCGACGCATATGTAAATATTCGAAAAAAATTCACCTTGCTGTTAAAAATACCTTTAAAAACTCTTTATGCAAATTCATTGTAGCAAGTCGCGTGAAACCTTAATTCTATTGGCAAGCGAGAGCTTTAAATTCTTGGAAAAGTCTTGAAATTTCGCGAAGGAATTATAAGAATAAGAGGCTCGAAGGAGGCAGTTTGTTTAGATAATTAATGTATTAAAAGAAACAACAATGTTGAGCCTAATTTTTTGAATTTTTAAATAAAAATCTATTGCACTATCGCATACTATAGCTGGCATAACCTTTGATAAAAGTGAATTTGCATGACCAATAATTAAAGACTGACATTCAGAAATTTGTGATTATTGTCAATAAAAGTGGAGAGCATTAGCGATTCGTAAGCAAAGCGTGTGTTACGATTGCACTCGCATCCAGTGAAAGAAACTTAACGGCCAAGAGACCACAGTTTGGCAAACATATCATTTCACCGAAACTTTAATTCTCCTGCCTCGGCCCCGCTGCTCCCACGAAAATAAGGCGAAACTTTTATTTTGTCGCATTCCACTCGCCCGCGCTCCAAAAGGGGAGAATGTGCGCGTTTTACTGTGTTTACTTGTAACCTAACCGAAAGCGGCTATCAACCTTTTTGCCAAATTCGCCACGCCTTAGCGTCATTTCGATGCGCGAGCAAAGGCACTTCTTACTAACAAGGAACAGTGTTGCGGCCCGTCAAGTGCAGCACGCTATCCATCCACATGTAAACATGTAAATGCCAAAAATGTAAATGCTCAATTAGCTATGTTTTTTCCGTCATTTTCGGGCCGAGCTGTGCGCTCCCTCGGCTAATAGGAGGGGGGGGGCGAGAAGAGAGAAGGGAGGATCGAGTGTCGAGCGCAAAGGAATTGCCGCGCGCACTCGCCGAAAGAGGCCGAGGCGCTCCCCTGCACCCCCCGCCCGCCCCTCCCTGCACATTGCACGTGATTGTCGATCAGGCAGAGGGAAAGGAAGCGACGTTGGGCGTGAAGTCGGGGGACGATCGACGAGTCGGATTCCACTTTCGCGAAAAGCCCGTGGCTGCTGCGACTGGCACCAGCTCTCCTTCCCGTTATTGCGCGCCACGTCACTTATCTCCTGGCATCGACGCCGCTCGGCTTCTTTCTTTTTCATCGAACGTTATTTCCCGGAGATTGTAATGATCCCTTAGGTGTGCGCGCGCGTGTGCCGCCGCCGCCGCCGCCGCCGCCGACGCTGCTGTGCGTCCGTACCTACACTTAGCCACCTTCCTCTTCCTTGAGGGGCATAATGGCAAGTATGCGTACGCTCTTTTTTTTCTTTTCGCCTTGTGAAAAATCACTGCCGATCCCGCGCAATTAAACGGGATTGACGTTAGCTGGCTGCACCCTGGGGAATATCGAGCCGGGAAATAAGAGAGAAAGGAGGCTGCTCGATAACGACGCTTTATTTAGTCGCGCGGTTTTTTTGGCGCTCGGCCTCTTGTGTCGAGCATGAATTTTATTATTTATGGATTAAAGCGTCCGGGCGATGAAATTCGCTTGGGCCGATAATTGTGTTTAAATCTACGTACGAGCGTTATATATTTGTGCCCAGTCGGCGTTCCTTACGCAATCACTCTTACCTAAATAGAAATTATGATAACTTCATTTACATATTTCAGAAGTAACCTGCCTCTCCTCCGCTTCAATTTTATCTACCTTATTGCCGAAGTGATTTGATGAGCTATTTGTTTTTTAAAATACGTAACGATCGTTGTTTAAAAATTGCGTAATATCGATCGCACTTTTTAATAACTTTTTTACGTTTAGTGTGCGATCGGATAATCGATGTCGAGCAAGTCTCGTCGGTCTAAATTTCACAATCATTGATAGGCATCGGTCCCGTTATTACACTCCTTCTAAGCAATGAGATGGAGATGTTCGTCGTGTACTTGTTTTGAAAAAGTGTACGCGAAGATTGATGCGAAGCGAAAAATATTTGGTCAATGGTAGACGTACGGTCGAGTCATTCGTTCATCGTGCTTTGAAATAATAATGAAAGTGACACTTGGAAAGTAGACATTTTTTTATCTTTTTATCTTTTTAACACACTTTTTTATCTATTAATTTGAAGCAATAATGGATGACTTTGATGACTCTGACTTTGTAAAAAAAACACTTGTGCAATTGTAATTTGTTGGTGGGCCAGTGGATGATCGGCGGCCAGTCGGCGGGTCTATCGATATGCTCTAGTTCAACGAGAAGCTTCGGAAGAAGAAGATGACAAAGTTGCCGGACGTCAGCAGGGCAGATGATACAAGTTTCGACTCAACTCCGTTAGATGGACGACATTACGGCATTTCAAAATGCTCGCCATTGGGCCTCAGTTTGCCAATAAAGAGAGGGAGCATAATAGCCGCCGTGCGTGTAATTTATGTATTTATTCGACTCCCCCGTTTCGATTGGCAAATTAGCGAAGCAGCAGTATCCTAATAATAATGCTTATGGTGGTTAACGAGCGCTCATTATTATAATGTACTGGTAAGGAAATTGTCGAATAAAAGAATTATAACCTGAAAGTGAGTAACCTTTTATCGAGAAACGTGGGGCGGCGATGTTAGCGTTGGCCTCCACGTGCGCTTTTATTCATTGTCGTGTAGTAAAGTAGCATCATTGTATAATGAATGCGCGCATTAAATTATATAATAAGTAAAATGCCTCATTATGCGCACGAGGATCATGGGATTCGCTCCGCGAGAGTTTCTTAGAAATGCAAATGAGCATTAGTTTTACGGCAACTTTTCATTATGTGTCACTTGCGGCAGTGCCTCGCTACCTATGAATTATGATCCTAAATTAAACTTTGACCGGACGATCTCTGCGGATCAGTCGGCATTTTTTCTCACTTGGCGCACAGAAGTAAGGAGAGACTTTCTTACGACTGCGTTCGCGCTCTCGCATAATTAAGCGTTGCCGTAAGATTAATATTATTCATTCCTTGAATAATCCAGCCGAGCAGCACTCCGACGACTTTCGATTTCGCAACGCGCCACGCTCATTATAAGCGCACAAAAATACGAATATCATTAATTGCCAGTAGCATGAGCGCTCGGCACTCAATACAGATTTGATAGAATTGGCGGATCGAGTAGAATTGTACGACGAGTTGACGGGAAAGCGAGGGGATTTGGAGAGGCGAGAGCGAGGCCGATAAGACACAATGAAGAAGATGGGGCAAAGACGTAAGCGTAACGCCATCGAAATCGCCTGTTATTCGACACTTGGGCCTGAAATGCCGGGCGCTGATAGCGCGAACGAGCCTCGATCTGCTTACACAGATGCGCGTGAGTTGTTCTCGGATAAGAGAAGCCGTGGCAGGTCTGAGTGCGTGGAAGTCGAGTTCCTTGGCGGGCAGCACCTGCCTCGGAGACGACCCTCGTTCGCCTAGGAAGTCAGCCAGATTCGGGATGCCGAGGCTCTTGGGTATCTTTGGCAGTTGGGAATTTTCGAACTTGGCAAGTGCATTAAAAGGCAGGGCTTAATGCATCGTAAATATGGTTCTGAAAAATTACCGCCAATGCTTTATTCAGGGCAGATCGAATTGTCGATACGAGAGTTTTTGCCTTTACTTGCGATTCGATGCTTTTAAGAGCGATAAAGCATTTAAAGGATTTGCGATGCAAATTTTTACGCACGCGGATCTGTAGTTGTTGTTTGGGGATAATTCGCTAAGAGCACAGGCGAATAAAATATGTTTATCAACGTGAATTGTTGCAATTTGAATAATGAAGAGTGGCACGGCCGATAGATTGGCAATAAATGTCACGCATTATCTTATAATTAATTTACCATGGAAAAAAAATTGCAATTTTAATGAGAACACTGGGGCAATATTTCCAATTGTTATTCGTGATATTTGTGTTTTTATCTGCTACTTTGGATATTCACGTACGTACGAAGCTTCACCTCCAAACAATTACTAATTAAAAGGAAAGAATTTGTCTTTATGTTGCAAAAGTCGAACAGAATGTAATACGCGTGTCATTTCACCTTTTAACAATCAAATAAAAATAGTTATTCCCCGCTATAAATAATAGAAAAATGAACTTACAAAAGAATTGACGTTTTAATTATCGTCAATCATTACTAAACATATTATTACCGAGATACTAATCATATAGTTACCGAGATGAAAAAAAACCTCAAATTTTCATATTTTCATGTTCAATATAAATTAAACTTTCTGCTTGGATATAAAACACATTTATAACATAAATTATTTTTAATTTTAGCATTTTAATTGCATTTAAATGAGGCGCTAGTACATTGTGTTATATAATTTTGAATATTATGTAAAGTCAGTAAAGTAATTGGTCTGATTAGAAAATAGGAGTTTCATCAATAAAGTGTACAGTATATAATATTTGAAAAAATTGTTACTCTCTGTCAACATATATGACTCTCTAGTGTGGCTGTCTCCTATTAATAAGTTTTTTTAATTAAATGCAATAATTATTGATTTCAGGCATAGTGATTTGTATTAAAAAATGCTCATCATTTATAGGCCTACATGAAACATAAATAATATCATAAATAACACCTTGATTATATATTATGGATTACATAATTATAAGGTCTTTATTGGAAAATTCGATGTAAAGTACTGCCGTGGTACATTTCGTAATTCCTCCACCTTATGCTTTATCGTGCTTCAACTTTTTTTTGTCTTTATTCTCTCCCCCACCCCTCGCCCCTCCGTCCCAATAAATATCAATATAGACATTTAATTTAATTCCTCAAACGCACGTATCGCATGCTTAATGCAAAACTTGCGTACTAAGCTGAATTTTCAAACAAAAGTGCTAGGCGCATGCGCAACTATAATACCAAGCACTTAAAGAAGAGATCTAACCTTTTTCGGCCCCACGCACATAGATAAATGTATAATTCGTAGTATAATTGATTCCATCGAGTAGAAATACGTATGTTGAACCTGAATTGCACGAGTTGCATTTGATCTATCACGCGTTAAGCTTATTTTCATTCGCGTAACCTTAAACGCCCGAGCCAGCTCTCAATAATAAGTTCGTTTAAGCAGGAGGATTTAGAGATAAGAACAGCTTATAATCAAATGTAAGAGAGCGACTGGTCCTCGCCGTAATTTAACCATTAAAACGCGCATTAAGCTGCGCAGCCGCAAATTAATAAAGAGCAATTGGTGATAGAGGCGCGCACAAGCGTAGGGCGCACGAAAGTCGCGAGCGGCGGGCAAACAAAAACGCGAGTAAGATTCTAATGAATAAAGCGACTTGCTCGAGAGCCGTATTATTACCCTTTCCGGGCGAGGTGAGCCAACAATGCGGGCGGCAAGGTGCATCGACTCGATTGCCCAAAAGCAGAAAACGGCCCTCCACAATGGGGGCGCCTCCTTCCTCGCCACAGGTTCAACATTAAAATGGATAAATTGTCGCGTGCGAATGAGACGGGCTTCCTCCCTCTTCCCCAAATGCCCCCTCGATCTCTTTCATTTGTTTCTTAACGGCCTGTTCTGCACTCGAGCCAATGATCTATCCTTAATCCCTATCCCCTTTGGACTATTCGAGTGCACATTTAGGATGCGAATGTAATAGGCGTGGGTCGTCGAGCCTTAAGGCAAAATGCAAAATGCTCGCTGAAATCACAGTCGTTGATAAGATGAAGTCTTCGTTGCTATGTATCGTCGCTTTACTGCAAGAAGGCAAAGTCCGCATGGGCAAGCTATGATATTAGGAGTCGCGGGGTAAATTAAATTTTCGCTTATCGTACGTTAATTCGATTCTCAGGTCTGAGGGGCATGCGCAACAATGACAGTGCGACCTATTACTTGCCTTGTCTTTTCAAGCTCGACTAACGCGAGCGTCCCGCAGTTCTCGGTAATATTCGCGCAAGGAGGCGTTGGCTAACGAAGCCCATCTTTTTTTTGTCTTTTTCGTTGCCCCACGTGGGCTTTGCAGTGCGGCGCAAAGAAAAGGAGCGCCGAGCTGGAGTGCACTCGTGCCACTCGAGCCACACTTTTGTGCATAAAATAACGATGTGCCATCTATTTATTAAGCCATTATTTATTAGCCGTGACACGAACTAAATGTTAAAGGGCCAAATGTTTGGCTTCTGTTGCAGTTTGAGACATGGTGGTCGTCGCTTACGTGCGTCGCAGCCGGAAGTACGCCACGCTTCGTCGTCGATGGCCAGGCGCCGCTGCGGCAGTGCCTTCACCCGGAGGCCTGCAACAAGCTCGTCGACCTGCCAAGCCACTACAGCGTCTTCCATGACCTTAGGAAGGAATTCTCGTCCTGCTACTCCACCAATGACGAGCTCTCCATTCTCAGCATTCTCGAGATGATGCAATGTATCCTTTCATGGTATTTTCGTTGGGCAATGGTGGGGCTAAGTGTTTGGATTGCCCTTGGGAGGGACACGGTGTGCATGTGTGTGGGCTGTGGATTGGGGATTGGGGATTGGGGTTTGGGGGGAGGGGGATGGGTAAACGCTCTACGAGCGGAAGTCAATATTTGAGGTGAGTTGAGCGTAGGTTAATCGTGATTACGAAAGCCTCGGGCTGCCCTGTGATAACTTTCATAATTTTACGGCTAACTGTCGCACACCAAATTTTAAACTTGTGTAAAAATTTACACCGGACCTTGTCTCCTGCCTTAAATTCCACACTAAACGCCTTGCAGTTTAAGAAGACTCTTAAGAACGGCGTGTCCAAACATTTGGTAAGCCTGTTTACTTACTGACCGGTAAGCAGACAAAAAAATTATTCAACTTCTTACTCAAATACGTAATTTCAGCTAGTTTTAACTTATAATTAAGTTAGCTTACAATTAAGTAGGATAATTCTTACGATCGAGCGATTTTATTATCTCCATCATTGGCTTGGACTTAAAAATTCGCTCATCCGTCTTGGAGAATTAATCGCGCGTTCTAGTCCACGTTTCTTATTAAGTTTAATGGTATTTTTTCAAATGCACCGAAACGTCGATTTTAAATTATCACACCGAGACATTATTAAAATATTTAGATAGCCTAACTATAATATGACGATACATCCCATTAAGACCCATTAGGATTTATACGCGACAACTTTCTTTTGCCCCCCAAATGCTGCAAATAATAAATTGAATTCAACACTTTCCTCTTTCAAATGGCCATGATATTATGCAAATCCAAATGAATCAAGCGTAAAAATGCCAATTAGCTTCGCCAATTTTTATCATTAATATGATAAAATTAATATTTCATATAATTTATTGTTATAGAATTGAATTACGCGTGCGAATCACGAGGATAATATAGTAAGGATAACATGATAAATTGTTAAGGAACGACACGACGAGTAATTTATTAAGCTCGCGATGTTAATTTAGCCGATGACTGTTGCATTTACATACGAATGATAAATACGCAAAGATTAATCGAATCGTAGCGAGTATCGAGGTGATGATCATCGTCAGGTGCTTGATCAGCTGAATTGAGCCCAGAGTTATCACCACAGGCTTTTTGCGTGATTGCGCTCCGATAAGATGCGCGTGCACGCGGAAATCGAGTGACACTGAAAGTGCCGCGAAAATCACGTACTTTGGGCTGTGTCGGGCTTGGCAATCAGTTTTTACCGAATCGCAATTGAACGTGGCTGATATTATCATATACGTGTACAATACTGACATTTGATCGATCCTCGGCTTGGCCGATAAATTTTATTGCCTCAAATTGATATATTTTGTGTTTGATTTTTTATCTAATCTTATATTTCTATTTGATCGCCACGGCACTTTCGCTGTTAGTTTTAGTTTTTTATATTTACAAAACTTGATGGAATTTTATACATAGAGTGATAAAGTTGGAGAGAAATTCACGGCATTTTATGCTTAACCCCAACGATTAACCATTCACCGTATTGCCTAATTATTGGGAAAAAGCAAAGAGATTCTATTTCTTTATAATAACCGTACGGCTAAATTATCGATATCTTAGCATAAAACGTAAATAACCGTCTTATGATGGTTATTGGCACATTTAGAATTTTAATAAGAAGACGGTAAGATTAATTAAGTTTTGAAGGTGAAGATTGCTCGGTAGGCACCGCGTAATTGTTGTAATTGCAAGAATTGAAGCGGAAATTCAATCGTTAAATGCGCTGAGAAAAACGGGATTTTCATAAAGTAATTGATTATTTATCTATTGAGTGAAACCCGATAAGATAGAAGACCAATAAGAATTTAAAACGAAATAAGGTAAACACGCGTCGTATTTTATAAATATAATTGAGAATATTTTAGCTTTATTATACGAAAGATAAGCGTAGACATTAACAACTTCCTTCGATCGAATCTCATCAACCGATCAATGAGTACGCCGAGAGAGCCGTTTAATTATTTCGTTTTTCCAGGGCATAGTCACCTAATTTAAGCACCACTTTCTCCGGGAAAGTCACTGATTAATAATTCGCTGCTCAATCGAATGCGCCGCCCGAAAATGCCCCGATTTCAATTAAATTCTATAATCGACAAAAATTTCTGGTATTTAATTAGAATACCATCAATGGGGCATTAAAGTTTTTTATGGTTATTATTATTCTGATTATACGACAAAAGCAGTCGTTAAACTTACGCTACGATTGTTTCAAACTTTTTCTTATTCGTATTAATTCCATGCATGAATCACTTTTACATTATAAGTCAACCTGTAACTGATAATAAGCCCCTCGATCGACATTAATTTTATACTTTAAACAATGCATTAGTTGTTTTGTCGGATAAAATGTATATTATCGTTATATTTTATTAAAAACAAAGCCGACCGTAGGAATACCACCCAGACAATATGAGTGCCTCCTCGAGCACTCGTCTCTCTCTCTCTCTCTCGCTCTACGAAAGTCTAGGCAGGCAATTTGGGAAAATGGCGGTCGACTCGATCGCCACCTCAGTTATCCCCACGCGCTAATAGCATTTACAAAGTATCGATCACGCGCAAGCGCAAGTGTGTGCATTATTCCCATTGTCATTTTAACACGTATTGGCAGGCTGATTACCAAGTAATTTTGCGCGGCGCGTACGTGCTGCGCAATCTTTACGGGAAATCAAGCGGCTCGTTAGCATCGGCTAATCGGGAGAATGCAATTACCCAAGGTATCGTCGTAGACAAAGGCCAGGCATCATTCCTCGCCTCCCTCCTTCATTTCCTTGCTGCGTATACGATTTACCACTAGATGCTCGACGGAACAAGACGACGTAGGTGTATGTGTGCGCGGCCTCCGGGTCAGCATTTGTTGGAGTAGTCTGTCAAGCCGAGCAATCGAGTGCGATGTTGACACTTGGGTCACTCGATGCTTTATAATCCTCGAACTTCTCGTAATACTCGAGCGGCTCTGGTCGCGGAGCTTTTGCGCGAGAAATTTCGGATTTGAATACACACTCGGTTCGGTGTGTCGCGAGACATTTCACAAATTATCGTATTTTCCGCCGCCCGGATCCGCTCGGAAGCCTGTTTTTCGGGATAATCGCTCGCGCCATTATTGTTGATAATTCGAGATATTTATAGCACGATAGTGTTGTCAACTGTGTGTGTGTTTTTTTTTTCTTTTTCCCCTTTTTTTCTTTTACTCAAAAAAAAAAAAAAAAAAAAAAAAAAAAAAAGGAAAAAAAAAAAAAAAAAAAAAAAAAAAAAAAAAAAAAAAAAAAAAAAAAAAAAAACAGACGAGGAAATGCTTAATCGGATATGTATTGTAATGCGGACATTTGAAAAAGTCTTTTAATATACATGAAATAATGATTCGTTAGAACTGAAGTGAAAAAATAGCTTTCGAATTCTCTAAAAACCAACGAGTTTGAGAATCGCTGCTCCTACGAATCTCAGATTACCGTTCCTCTGAAAAATAATACTCTCCGTCGTAATCACTCCAAGACATCTCGAGAATCCGCAAAATTATTTCATTAGCTATTAACGTTCTAACCCAATGGGGACACAATTAGCGTATATTTATTGTGATTTGTCGAAAATTTACCAAGCTCTCTGCAAATATGATACCTCGAGAAATTACGTACTTTCAGCAGATTTTATTTAGATTTTACAATTTGCAATTTAACGTGTTCACTTGGACGAAATGTGTTTTTTCAAGTCATATTGCTGTACCGTACATACTACAATTGTACGAGCTGAATCTTTTCAAATAATAATACATATACTACTACAATCTTGATGTTGTAACAATAATTGACAAAAGCTATGAATGTAATAAGGATGAAAAAGTCTTAAGAGCCATTACTTAATGAATGTCTTCGTGTAAACTGATGATTCGTGTGATCCGCCTGGCTTTTCAACTTACTACGCGGACTTGGGGCTGTTCTTTCTAATATAATCGTATATCGTATATTTCTATAATATATCGTATAATCGGATATCCAGTTTCTCAAAATATTCCGCATGCGTTATTAATAATAGCGTGGATAATGAATTTTTATGAATATAATATAATGAATATAATTTTTTACTTTCGAAAAATGAAATAAACCGAAGGAACCTTAAAGTTCTTAGATTTCATTGAATAATATACGAGCACATAGCTAATTAAATTTAAAATGTGAGTGATATTTATTATTACTCTTTTCTGCGCGAAGTCTTCATCTAACGTTATTCCAAGTAAAATTATGTTTACGGCTTCTTGTTTAATTTGAATTTTTCAAAGTCGGCATTCTAATCGACTTAAGATTTATAAATATCTTTTAAGGAAATATTAATTTAATTGATGAATTTCAATAAATAGCCAATTGTAAATCGACCCATCATTATAAAAACTAGCCTATTTCGTACTTTGAATATTGCCAATTGCAAATAATAACATTTCCCACTATTGTCTTTAATTAAAACAATAATTTTCAAATAATTCCATAAATAATTACTCATTATCACTTAATATTGTCATATAAAGCCAAGTCTAATACGACAAATGAATTTTGTAAAAGATTAGTAGAGCTGTTTATTATCTCGTCATTACAAAAGCAAATATTACTCAAAATATGTTTTACCTTATAATCTTCTTTACTATGTACTACCTTTTAACGAAAGTTACAGTTTCTCTGCTAAGTACACACAGATGATTGTACGTAATAATTTAATACATCGGTGATACTTTCGTAATGAAATGACATTAACCACGAACACACGCGCATAAAAAAAAAATATATATTTATATGTATATATATATAAAAGTCACGTGAAACATTTATGATCTTTTGAGGGCGATAAGAATGAAGAAATTTATAATGATATGAAATCGGTTGAACTCTGATATCAGTGAAAATTGCAGGTCACCTTTGAATGTTGTATCACCGTCTAGATTCCCATTCCAATTGTTTCGGCTGCTCGCACTTGTATTTTGCTCCACAGTTTTTTTTAATGTTGTAAAAGGAAATTCATATATAATAGGGAGAGACAAATGCTTATAACTTTGGCGTGCTGTGTGTCACTTTGTAGAAGTAGTCGCAGAGCCTTTATAGCTTTTTTCATATAAATTACAGTTTTATTAGGAACGCAGCTTGGTCATTTTCTCGAATGCTCATGTTATTTATTAAATGCTTATCATATTTTTTCGAAAATACAAGCGTACACAATCAATTTAATCGATGCAATGCAATCCATTATAGAATGCAATTGAACATTATATCCGAATTACCGTTGCTTTACTAATGCCCTCTAATTGTTGAAATTTCCACCTAAAAGTGAAGTGATTTATAAGAATTGTTGTAAATTAAATTTTTAATGGTAGGCTGAATTTTCGACAAACACGCACATAAATTAATCCACCGTTGCCTCACGTACTACGTATTTATTATCTTTCGAAACCTATATCAATGAAATGACATAATATTAGGATGGATAATCTCTTGAGCGCTATTCCGTGCGCCGATGAATAATTTCTCATTTCATAATGTAATCCCACTCAAAAGTCTCTCCGCTAGGAAACTTCAAGGGGTGAATAATAATAAACTCAGCTCTTTAAATTCCTTTTGACATGTGCATCATTTTTTCTCTTTTATCATTAGAGCATCGTGTCCCCCGTGGTTAATCGATGAAACTGTCGACCGTCGCAGATTCTATCTCTCTTTCCCTCTCCACCTCGCTCGTCGCGCTCGTGCACACACACACACACACACATATGCAGCAGGAGCTCGACTATGGGCGCGCTTACACGAGTGGCCCGAGGCACTCGGTTTTAGTAGGATTTACCGTTACGAGAGAAGTCAAGTTAGGATAACCTCGGTCCCATCTTGCACTGCCCGTCAATGTATCCTTCCCGGCGATCGATCCTGTCCACACTCGAAATGCCCTATAATAACGACTGGGCGGCCCGGGCCCTCCGCTTTTCGCAAATCCGGCAATAACAATAAAGCGCCGAAGGTGGATAGTCAGGTAGGAGAGAGAGAGAGAGAGAGAGAGAGAGCCGGGGGCCGGTGAAGGGGCGAGCTCGACGTTACTTGCTCTCTCGGCGCAGCTCGCGCGGCTCGAAACAAAAAATTCGGCTCCTGTGCTTTCTTGCTCGGTCCGCGCGGGAACCTCAAGACCGCCGCCCCCAACGGCGCAACAGTAGCCGCAGCAGCAGCAGCAGCAGCGCCTC
>JAPYYT010003282.1:0-16032 GCA_030522565.1 Ceratosolen corneri | reverse complement strand
TAATTAACTTGAATTGTGAAGCAAAAATTTTTATTAAAAAACCAATTCTTAAAAAAAAAAAACAAGTTTCCGCTTAAGAACAAAAATAACTGATCTTTTCGCCTTATTTTCTTAAATTAATGTTTTTATATAAAATAAGAATAATTGATTCTTAAGACGCTCGAGTCTTATTACTTCAGTTATACTTAATTTACCCAAATTAAAAGCCTTTACTTTAGATTATTTAAGAATTTCTTAAATAAATGAACAAGTATACAAATAAATACCAGTTAATTAAATATAATTGTTGGTGTAAATTTTCAATATTTTAATTATACACCACTTATGAAAAATGAAATTTGAAATAAAAACTTTATCCCCTATGATTTCTACTATTCATATATTTCTATTCATATAAAAATTACTATTCATATGCTAAAAAAGGATTCAATTTTTCATCTTAAACAACGTTAAATAGCAATTCACGTAAATTAATCAATTCAATTTTTTAACTGGAATAAATTAATTAGTTGTTTAATACAAGATATACAAAGTATTAGTCGTTATATAAACTTACGGATCAGGAAAGATCAAGTATTCATTACTGTGGCTTACCTATAACAAAAAAAAAAAAAATTTTCAATTAGATAATAACATATGTATTTCAATTTGATAGGAAAATAAATGTTAAATTTATTTATTTTTTTTAATTTTCACTGCGCCTCACTTAATTCCCGATTAAAAATTGCACGCTCGTGGAAACGAAATTGCAACGTTCTGAAAATATCTGACTCTATTATAATAATTAATCCTAATTTATTATCTTAATGCTCGTTAAATATTTGCCGCGCATAGTTGAAAGGATAACAATTATTCTTATAAAATTCATAAAAATATTTCTCTTATTTCAAATAATTTATATCGACTCTCCTCGCAAAAGCCCATAACAACAACACCTACTACATCCTACTAATAATCACTAATAAGCTTAATAATAGCATTCACGAACACCACGAAATGACCTCAAAGAAATTGTAGAAAATTTTTACGTATTTCCCACAAATTGTTCACTGCACCACACATCTCACAATCCACCGCACTATTCGGGTCATTCCTCTTCTCTCTTCCTCGCCGTTTTTCATTTCACGTGCCACCAAAGTCGACGGGCAATTGACTACTGGCCGCCGCCACTTGCCGATGGAAAACAAACGGGACATCGTTCCAAATTTGTTCTCTTGAACAATACTATCGGAACTTGAGCTCAATGCCGGCATGAGTAATCAAGGGTAGCTCTTTAATTTTCGATTACGAGCTTGCGCAATAAAAAATTTCCAGGCAATGTTGGATTTCTGTTTGGAATGGAGCGGCTTTAGGAGTGCCGTCGACTTGAGAACTTTTAGAGCGCGATTCCACGAGAGGTGCAATTTATCTTTGGTTACAATTTACCGAGTAATTTACGTCATTGTAATTTATGAATTTAGGTGTTGCAGATCCAAGTGCCGGATAAGCCCGTGTTATTTTATTTAAAAGATACGAGAGGGAAAAGGTTTTAGAAAATTCTAGAAAATTTAAAGAAAAAAAAAAATTATGAAACTGCAATGTGCAATTTTTACTTTTCAAGCTGTAATTAGCATGGGACAAGTATTCTAGCAAACGCATTAATTGAGTGTAATGTAACTTTAAGTCTTGGTAATTATGCCTCTACTTGTAGGTGAAAAAGAAATTCAAAATTTAAATCTCTATAATTCAAAAGTGGCTTATCTAACGATAAAATGTATTCGTTTAAAGCAATGTTTAGCCATTCCAATGAAAAGTATGCATTTCATTTATTAAAAGACTATTATAATTTGGCATTTACAAATACCAAATTTCTCATAATGTGGGAAGGATGGCACTGATCTCTCAAAGGTACTGACTTCATAAAATTCATAATTCATAATTTTCGTTTTGATAATGAAACTCAATACAATACAAGGAATTAAAATTTTATGATTATTGTAGTAATCTTACGAATTATTCTTATTATGAATTTTATACAATTGGTTTTTTCTTCTTACTTGGACTTATTATTTAAGCGATATATTTATGATATTGAAAATTGAGAATCTGCTACGAAAGTTTTTTTAATTAAGTTTTAAGACAGTGCGGCTTGAATGTCTCGTACAAAACATGTTAACTTCCTACATTCTAACTTTCAAGATTTCACTTTCCACTACCTATTATCTCACATATAATAACAACAGCAGCAACAACAACAACAACAACAACAATAATAATAATGTTAATAACAATTATGATGATGATGATAACAACGACAACAACAACAACAATAATAATAAATAAATAGCAACAACGCTAGATTTTAGGAAGAAGTGTTTCTTCAATGTTTCGTGTAACGGTTCATTATACTATTTTTGACTTTATGATAATAGATTTTTTAACAATATTTATTAATTAAAATAAGAGGCATTTATTTAAATTTGAAACCTTTCCTCTGCGTGCCATTGTATTAAGTGCACTTTAAAGAAGTTTACCCAAATAACGAAAGAACTAGAAATAAAAAAAAAAAAAAAAAAAAAAAAAAAAAAAAAAAAAAAAAAAAAAAAAAAAAAAAAAAAAAAAAAAAAAAAAAAAAAAAAAAAAAAAAAAAAAAAAGCATCGGAGGCAATCGATTATAGTTGCTCGCGTACTTTCATTTCGCGAACGTGGATTCTCGAAAACAAAGATAGAACGAGATAGCAAGAGAGAACGAAAGGAAGACTGTAGTTTTGTCGCGTGACAGGAAGAGAAAAATTAATGGTTACGGCGCCCAGTTACGCCCGTTTGCACGATAATATCGGTTGCCAAATGAATACACACACACACCCAATACAGTAACACACGCACACTACGTCGTATGTCGGTCAATAAGTTCAAATTTATATGATAAGAGGTCAATGTTGCACGGGATTGCAGCCTTGTCACTTATTATCCAATCGACATCTCAATCACAAGCATAAAGGGCTACAATTTTTATTTTCACGTGGCAAAAAGAACAATAAAACAAGCTCTAACAACATTACAAAGTTCTCATTTATGTAACTAAATATCTTTTAACGAAACATATATACCTGCTGGTAAGAAGAAATTTTTGTTAATATTTAAAAATCTTTATCAACGGTTTTGCCATTACTATAATTAAATATTAATTAGTATGTATGCATGCATTAGTAATACATTTTCAATTTGATCAACAAATATTGCTAGCTTTCAATTATTTTTGCTATTTTTTCTTCTACCTTATGTGCCGAACAAAACGAAATTTACCGATTATTATAATTTACTCGTCGATACTTATTATTGTAATTTAATGCAAAAATTTATATAATCATCTGTAAGTTAATAGTATTGGATTAAATATATCCATTAGTTATTGCATTACAGAGTCCATATATTTATGTTAATATATTTATATATAGAATCCCGCTACTTTATTTGCAATGATTTTCAAATATTAATTTTTACAAAAAATTTTTATCTTTTATTTATTTATTATAATCAAACGATGTAAGAGAACAAATAGTGGCTTCCGTAAAAAGTGTTTACGATAAATAAAACAATACTTTCTAGGCAGGTTGCAATATATTCAATTGATCGTGAATATGAGTGTGAAATTCTAGTAATGTATTGATCGTACATGTCTATACATTTGTCTGTTGCTCGTTCACTGTGCAAAAAAATCATAAAGTTTTCATGCTAATTTCTCTTAGATTCCTGCTTCTTATAAAATATATAACACATATTTATAAGGAAATACCGTGCGGTTATTCATGACACTTTAAATAATATTAAAAATAGAATAAGTATCGATTAATTTCATTTTTACGATTTTTTTCCCTACGGATCTCTATAATAATGATGGTGAAAAAAATTTCCCTCAACTGTACAATTAGTATTGACAATGTATGATATGTTTGAACAATTTTTTTAAAAAAGCAACCCTACCCTTACAAGTTACATAAAATTAACTATAAATTGCCTTTGCTATTCTAATTTCGTTTAATATTTCTTATATGTAGCATTATTATTGATTGCATTCTGTACTTTAGGTGAAAAATGGGAAATGATTTTGTTTAATTTACATCAATTAATAAATGAGTATTGCATTTCTCTAAATCTAGCTAAGAAACGTGTGTTTTTAATTCCAAGGTAAATGAAATAAATTAATTCAAGTTCCTCCATTACGAGTTTGTTCTCTCAATACTGACATTAATAATAATTAATGAAATATCCGACTGAAGCTTCGGCATTTCTTACACGGACGTAACACCGGTACATTACCGCTTCTTTCCTCTCACTCTCACTCGCTCTTTCATTACCGTACTTTTCTCTCCGCTGAGAGTAAGTGAGCAACTAGTGCATCATACCAATGCATCGGCTATGCTTTTTCTTTGCGCCAATAATTTTCGGTAAACGTCTTCTTACCGCGAATCTAATCGACCCATAATTGTCTAAAATTATGAATCCTTGCCATTTACTTCATGTCCGTTTTCCTCGGCCGTATGTTTCATCGCTCAGTGAGCGGATGCACAAGACGTTTCGTCGTTTCTTTATGAATTTTATATCTATGGACTTTTCAAATTGGTGGAAAAGCATGAAACTGAAATACCTGTATAAATGTCCGTGCACGTATCATTGAAAAAAGCGAACTTTATTTATTTAGTGATTTAATAATTTGCCGGTATAGTGAAAAGTGTGAAATATCGATATTGTATAATTGTCGTGTGCTATGTTAATAATTTATTCATTCCTCTTGAAACTAATTTTGAAGGGCAAAGCTACTTGACCAGAAAATGCATTATCATAATATAAGAATCGTTATTAAGTAGAAAAAGGAAAAACTTCCATCTCGCTTGTCTACGTTCATTGTTATAATTGCCATATTCATTATTATCTTATCTTATCTCTAAAGTACACACATTCCCACCCCCATAATAATTCATCCCTGCTTATATCGCCCAAATAAAAACGGCAGAACGAGTTATTACAACACATAACATAATCGTGCCTTTTCTCTCTCTCTCTCTCTCTCTCTCTCTTTCTTTACCTACCTATTTCTATTTCTCTCTCTTTCTATATATATATATATATATATATATATATATATAAATATGTACACAGAGCCATCTCTGTTGTTCCATTTAACCAAGAGTGCAAAAATATTCAGAAGAAAAGAGTGCGATCGTTGCGCGAATTCATAGCCGAGAGTATCGAACTTGCACCAAGTCATCAAGCTGCATCCAAATGTAGTTGCACCGTTGCTTTCTACTACGTACTAAAACTGCAACGTGACTATAAAGTCGGCACGCGCAAAGTCAATGGGGTGTAGGAGACGTGACGCACCGGCTTCTGCAAATCAAGTATTAAGAAGGTCGATCGGATCGATAATAATGTGCATTGGCAATCATTGTTGTCCTATCATAAATACGATGTATTTTATATTGTTGTAAGCTTTGGCTCGAGACGTCACATTGATTGACGATGCACCTTGAGCTTCCGTGAAGATGCTACGTGAAATTCAGTATAGTGTGTATTTAATATCTCAAATGCGCAATGCCGCCTCGGACGATTTAATATAGTTTATGTACGCACATTGTGAATCCAATTAAAAAGCAAGGAGCTCAAGGTCGCTGATCAATAGCCTCTAAGTAGTCAAGTTAGTCTTTGTCGAATGGACAAATTTCGAGAAACGAATGCTAGAGCGCGCCAATACAAATATCCGAACGTAGTCGTAGAGATTATGCGCGCTTACCGTAAAACAAAAACAAAAACGTAAAAAAAAAGGTCTTACTTAATGAAGCTGAGTGGAATTATTAAAATTCGTCTCGGACCGCGAGCATCGCAACCAAGGTCAAAATGTGAATGAGCGTGCCGTTTATGTTCGGCTCGCGATACAGAGATCGGCATTACAATGTAAATAAAGAGAAGGAAGGTGCTAAAGAGATGCACAAAGCCTTACACACGCAGATGAAGATCTTGAGGTGGCTCGGTAAAGAAAAAAATCGCTAAATAAATATTGACACTCGTGCATTTATAAAAGCGGCAATTATTCGTGATCCCTGGTGTATTTTTGGATATCTGGCTCCAGTCCAATTATAATTGTTTGCGAGAAATGGATATTTGCTGTGGATGAGTCGCCGATTTGTGTCGATAAAGTCTTCGCATTGGCAGATGAGACACTTGGCCATTCGAATGATAGTAATTGTCGTCGTAATAATTGAGTGCGCCTACTAAAATTGATTATATTCTGTCGCACTTATCCTACAGCGCATCGTGGACATAAAGTTTATAGAGATTTTGCACGTGCCAAGCGGTTACCTTTGTCCTCGAGGAAGCCACTGACGTGTTGCGCACTGTTCGCTACTCCCGTATTAAAACAAAGTCTATTACGCACCTTGTAATTGGATCATACGATACATTCTTCCATCTATGAATTTAGTGGGCATAGAAGATGTGTTGTGCATCGAAGAATAATTTGGATGTAGATTAGAATTTTATGGGCGTAAGGACTTGGAGCTGTTGATAGTTTAGGATATGGCTGTGCTAATTTTAATCTCGTTAAAACGTAATTGAAATTAGTTGTAAGGGAATTCAACGATAAGATATTTAAGTCGTTGAATTAGTAATAATCTCCTTCAAAAGTCATTTTCATCATTTTCCTTTTAAATCCACGAATAATAGATTGACTAATGTATTTGTCAAGTGTTTACACGAAGAAAACAGGAAACAAATGCATCTTTGATACGTGCTTTTATGCTCGATAGACACTTTGATTTTACGATTATCATTGCTAATCAATCACGCTAATCTACGAATATTAATATAAATATTCGCGCCTCCTCTGATAACTTGGGCATTAAGCGGCCTTTAATTGCAATGGTGGGGATTATCGCTGAATCCGAAGCGAATTGAATTATTTAATGTAAGGTGGCGTGAAATTTTTTACTAGAAGAAAGAAAAGATACGAGCGATAAACGACGATTAATGGCTTAGGGACACACAAACATTAGAGCCTTGAACTTTTGTGAATATCAATGGCAGGGTGCAGGTAAAGCCAGTCCGACTAATACTATTGAACTTAGTCTTAAAGACCTGGAATGAATAATTCTGTCAACTGTATAGAGACTAAACGTCGGCCTCCAAGTAACTTAAGAGCGCTTATGTCGACTGAGGTAAAATCGACTCACTTTTTTTTCATATAAGCCGTCACCTGTTTTCGCATTGTCATGCACATGGAAAGAAGCTCGTAAATTGGCGACAAACGATCGACGAGGAGCCGCCGCTGCATCTCTTTATTTATTTGCTCGCCATGGTTTCCCAGAGACCCAACATCAGTCCTATCGAACACAAGTGCGCCAAGTGCCTCCTATTATTCGAGAGAAGGAAACATTTACTAGAGAGAGAGAGGGAGGGAGAGAAGAATCGTATTCCTTATATTCTTCCTAGCCATTAACGGCATTCGTCGCCGCATTTGGCCCCGCCTTACTACACTCGCTATTTCATCTTACATAATCTTATTTCGACGCAACCTCTCGGCGTTTTAGCCTAGCTTGACAAATTATGTCATCGAGTTTATAGTTCGTAGGCCTTTTGTTTATTGATTCTTTCAATGGAGGATGACTTGACAGCTATTCCGCGGCACTTTATTAACGTAATCGGAATTTCATTTCAATTAACGCCTCCACCCACACGAATAATGAACAATTTCAGTCTCACGCCTTATAATTATGCCCTTTACCGTCGTGGATTATTGTGCTTAACCATATCGCTCTGTACTTTCGAGTTTGGGCATTTATTTTCAGTTGCAAACCAACACTTTAATGCAACCAATGCGACACTTGGTCTGTCGAGAACGTATATCTTAATCATTTCAACCCCACCGGCTAAATGATATAAGAGGCGCACTGAATTGTATGTATTGCAGTTTGCAATGTCTTCTACCTACTCCAAGTTCTGTATATTTGAAGGAGAAAAAAATCCCTCAATCTATGTCAATTATAGATCATCGTGCATCAAACGTGCAAAATGACAAAATCAATTAATCCCACATTATTATAAAAGATGATACATTGTCTAAATCGATAGTGTCATATATATCGAAAATTATAATTGTCGAGTGATTTAAAGAGATTGTCATCGTTTATTCTCGCTGAGCTCAGATCGCAGCATAAAACTTTACTTTCCCATCGTTCTAGCTTTCCACTTGATCATTCGCCTCTCGATGAACGAAAAACATTACAGATTTAACATTTAACAAATTCACTGCTATTACGACAATAGGCGACTATACGAATAGGCGACTATGAATTTATTTTTCAATGATGAGACATATCTCCATATTTAGTGGACTGGCCATTATCATTTCGCTATATTACAGCGGACAATACACACATAAAAATCCGTTGGCGTACTCATCTCGCAAGTGAAAGTACACATTAGTGATTGACTCGAGCGATTCTCCGTTTGTATTTCACGAAAAAACTTTCGGTGTGTACGTCGGCGCACGGACGCACATTCGTGGATGTGTGCGTTAGTAGATCTATCCCAGTATATGTTTGCACGAGTGTTATTATTAGTATTTGTATATATGTGACCAAAAACATATACGAATGAGAAATAATTAAAATACGAAGAAAACATTTTGAAGTTTCAAAACTTGCTATCTGCTAAGTATTCTTTATGTGGATGCGAATTGCCTGATGTTTCTTTATTCTAAAATGATGCGATAATAAAATTAGCTTAAATAGGCATCGCTTAGACAATTCTTTATATTGAAAATATAATACATAATTACACTTTATTTACACATAAATTAATATCGATCTCTATAAGAAAAAAAAAAAAATCTTAAAATATGGAATACAGATCTTTTTTATAAAAATTAATTTACCATGCATAATACAAAAATTTAACGCAATCCTTAAACATTGTCCAAGAATAATATATAAAAGTACAATTAGTTATTTCATAATTTATTAAAGTTTCACAGAATTAACTGGTCAAAAATACACGACCATTCTATGAAATTTGAATGAGAATACAAATTTGTTTTAGAAATTTGAGAATTTACATAATTTTTACCTAAATTTATTAGTTTTTACAAACTTTATGGTAGTTTTTATTCAGTATTATCGATCAAACTCTGGCAATTAACATAAATTTAAAAAAAAATTTTATTAAATAATCTTCTTAGAAATAATTTGGAATGAAAATTATGTGTTATAAATTAAGAAAGGTGGTATAGTTTTTTTACGTACGCTGAAATTAATAATTAAATTATAATTTATTTTATATCTATTTTTATCAAAACTATTATTTGTATATATCAAAATATACATTTTCCAAATTGACAAATTTACAATTAAGTACATAAATTTGTAAGATCACTGTAAATTTAGAACTACAATTATAAGATTTCAAATTAAATACATTGAATAATAAATTTATATATAGCTGAATTTTTTTAGCACGTGAATGCTTTTTGTAATTTTGTATATATCTTAATAATGAAACATATTTTATAAATACTATACACGAAAATACTAAATTTCAATTGTCACTTATATGCAAAGCAGTGAAATTTAAAATATAATATGTAGAATCTATAAATGTTCGCATAAAATTTAAATGTTCAATAATAATTGGGCAATGACGCTCGGTATTGATATTAATTTAAAATTCAACAATTAAAATTAAATGCTTATAAATTTGAACTATCATTTATTGTTTGTATCCTGTCTAATATATTTGTGCAATATTAATCAATATATTAGACAAATTAACAAAGTATATATTGAAATAAAAAATTATAACGAAGTGTACCTTTCTTCATTTAGCACCTGTTATTTAAGCTAATTTAGTAATTAATTAACTTATAAACTGCATACCGAATAATTAACCTAGTAAATAAAATGGCTTTAATTATCATTATTTTAGTTATGGTATTACAAGTAAAATATTTACGAATGAATAAACTTATCGCATCATTATTTCTGTTTTCCTCCAATTATTATGTTAAAATGAAGTGCTATTGATACAAACTAAAAGTCTTTCGACTATTTTTATTAAGCAGAAAAACAAGATTTCACAATAATGAAACTAAACAATGTAATTAAACAGAAACATTGACTCTATTACTATTTAGAGATTTAATTGGTCATTAATCTAGGAGGATGTAAACTTCATATTTATCGTTAAATTTATAATATTTATTACTCTCTAACGTTTAACAAAAACTATTTAAAAATTTTATTAATACAAAGAAATTATAGCTATTTTATTTTAAATAACAATGCTTTAGTGAAAACATCGTGTTATATTTTTACTTTTGTTTCCAGCAAAGATACATTGTCAGGTTTATCTACATACCCTTATTGTACTTTAATATTGATCAACATTGTTATTTTAAATCGAATATTAAATATAAGGTGAACTTTATTTATATATTATCAAAATTTAGTATATTAAAAGGTATTACAAAAAAACATTTTTTTTTTTAGATAAAAATTAAAAAAATCAAGTGATAATTACTTCCTTATGATGCTTATGAGACTGAGCTCTGCTACCACTGTAGAAAATAATGTGAAACACCAAGTAATAAATTCGGAAGAACGTCAGTACATTTAAGATTATTTTTGAGAATTAAAAGAAAGAGGAAGATGAAGAGACAACCTGAAATAATAAGAACTCGCTAAATTTAAGGTCGACTTGAACTAGCCTACCCACCTCAGTCACATCCAGTCAGATCTTAATATGTATCTTAATGCATATAAAAGTCTTTATTGAATCTCCAAGTTGCCGGAATTTTCAAGTCTTATGAGTCATGCGAGTGTTCCTTCTAATAGAATTAATCGTTGGTTTGGTAACTATCAAGATTTTTATTCTATTCGCCAAAATTCGACTACCCATACATTACTTATACATCGAACATTGTAAAAGTTAATACTATAATTTTTTTCATAATGAAATTTCTTTATTATTCTTGCTTTTTGAGTATTTGGAAATTATAATTCAAAGTATATATACTTCAAAGTGCTGGAAGTACATGTAATTATTTTTTTTTTTAAGCTCTTATTTATTAATCGAACTCCGTATTTCAATTAAATTATAATATTTAAGAAAATTATTTTCTAAAAGAAAGTTTACATATAATGAATAAAAATGGCGATTTCTCATTTCATTAATAAATCCAATCATTTTAATATTAATTTCGAATCACGCTAATAATAGTTTTTTTTTTTTTTTTTTTTTTTTTGAAGAACTATTATCCCGCACTCTTTAACGTAATGCTCTAATTCCTAAGATTAATACTTTTGCTTTATATACAAATAATCATTATTATTATAATCATGTAGTATTACATATATTAAATGTAAATATAAATTTATTTAGATCATCTTGATAGTAATGATCATTCAGGAGAAGAATTGTATTGTAATGAAATTTGAATACCGCGGAACGGTAAGTTATTTTTATTGTCACCGTGCTTAAATTATTTTATAATACGAGGTGAAAGGAGAAAATAATTGTTAAAATCTTAAGAAACAGCTTGAAAATTCATCCATAATATCATTACATCCAAGATATTAAAATATTACGTATAGTTTGAACGCTTATTAATTGAGCGATAAAATAAGTAATAGATTCTAAGGTAATTTAAATATGTTATCTTAAATTTGCATTAAAATCAAACAACTTATTTGAATACAAAGTCTTCTTGGCTTTGGACAAAACCAACTTATTATATCATTATCTTTGCTCGATCATGGAAGAATCTACTTGAATTATTGTTGTATATCGATTGCCTACGAATGCACATAATTCTCGATATTATTTATTATCGGCCACGATGACAGCACAAACTATTGTGCGTCAATTGATTCTTAAAGCAATCGACTAATGACCGTGTGTACAATTATGTTTTATATTTTGTAAATATTAAACAATATTAGTAGATTGTATTTACGTATCAATATTTTGAGTGAGATCGATTTTATTTGCAATCATCGTTTTGTTTAATGTCATTTGGTGGGAGACGTGGTATTAATTTCTACTCTCAAATTTCGATTAATGCTGCATTATATAAGGCATTAAAGGAAAAAAAAAAACACATTTTGCTTTAGGAATACAATATAATAAAAGTGAAAAATTGTAATTTCGAGTTTTAGTATTCAATGAAAACAGATTACGACTGAGAAAAGAAAGTACGATGATAAAAATATACCGAGTGCACTAAAATTTATGAAAATAAGTAACAATGTTCAAAATAGTTTCTAAACATAATCGTTAAAAATTGTTCAAATTTATTTCAATATTAATCACTGACTTTTGTCTTTAAATTGCTTTAAATACACTTAAAAATAAGTTGAAAAAAGTCAATTTATGTCTAATTTAAAACTGAAAGGAGATTAATTTTGTAAGAGGTGATTTTCGTATAATCTGTTTAGTAAAAAAAAAATTATCACGAATGCACATTTGGGATTAATATAAATGAAAAATTTGAAAATAACAGGCTCAAAATGAATTTTCGAGAGTATTATTAATTTTTTTTTTATACCTTATAATATTGGCTTAAAAGCTCTGACTAGATTATTAAGTATAGACAGCTATGACAATTTTTATAAAATCTGAAGTAATAATAAGATGAAATTTACGAAGGAAAAACAGTCGATTACCGGTACGTTGTTAGATCGAAAGAATCCACGGATTTGTCCATCCACGAGCTCATTCTCTATTTATTATTTATTATGTTTATGTTTTGAGCTAATTTCGACGTGTTAATTTGATGATAATACCCACAGCGTTTCATAACATAATTGAGAATGGATAGATCAATATAACAAAATAATAATTAAAATTAAGTATCGAGTATATTACGTAAGATGATATAAAAACATTCTCTAGGGATACTGAGATGTGTCATGTAATGCTGAACTTGCGTATGCATACACACATCCATATATATATATATAAATATGTGACATATTTTAAATTAAATTTATCTGAATTTTCACCGTAATCCGTCATTTATGAATAATTGATTAAGATACTTAATTATTTATAATTAATTGTATGGCCATCTATAGTTAAATAATATTGAAGCTAGTGAATAAAGATTTACAAAAATTCACTACTAAAATAAATTTAAATGCCATTGAAATGTCTATTGTAACTTCTTTATATTTTAATTAAAAATTTAATTAAACATATGTAAAATATTATAGATTAGTGAAAAGATATTGGCGATTAATAGGAAGTAAGTCAAGATTGAACATTTATTCAATTTTACAAACATACTCTTTTATCTTATAAATGTGAAATAACGAATTATTCGTGAAGAAAGCAACGTTAGTCAAATTTGTTCAATTAGAAACAAATATTTTATGATAGAATAATATGCAAAATGTATTATTAAAATTGGTGGGGCAAGAACTGAACGCATTTCTCTAATTATTGTTCAGTTGACTTTTAATTATTCATCCTGAGCGAATAAACAAAATTTTTTTTATTTTCAATTTCATTGAAAAGTCGAGATTGAGAGTGTTAGATATAATTGAAAGAGTGATATATGAATTTATTCTGTACATTCTGTCAATCAAATTATCATATTACGATATTTGATGAATAATGTAATATCGTCTTTGCAATACGAGTAACGAATTGATTTTCAAAAATTGTCATGTACTCTTAATTATGTTAGCCTTAAGGATAAAAAAAATGACTTTCTTACAAAATTTTCCAAATGTTATCCGCTTAAATTCATAAAATTACAGTACACTGCCGCCTGTATAAATTACCTTTGAAATATGCAATATCCGCGACTATAAAAATGTTGAAAGCCGATGTTAACGTTTGTTACATATTCTAATTTTATTCTCAACGTTTTCGTTAATTCGCCAGTACCCTAATATATATATATATATATATATATATATATATAAATATATAAATATATTTTTCGACCTAGCCGAGTCAAGCGGCAGTTCTGGTGAAGTCAGTAGCAAAGTTAACAATTATTTACAAAAAAGAGAAAGTTATGCTAGAATCTACGAATGAATTATAATACTTATGAAATATCTCTCCAAGAAAGTTTAATTCTCAAGAAATTTACAAACGAGATGGACTTCTCTTTATCCCATTACCGTAAGTGCAACGTGATTTTACAAACTTTCATTCTTCTTATATCGATTCTTCAGTTTTCTTATCAATACTTCAACCGCCGGCCCCGTAAAAAAGAAAAGGCATTAGACCCGATTTTTGAAAGCAACAAAATATTAATAAGCCATCATAAAATTCATGAAATTGCTTCGAATGTCGTATTACCGCCTGTCCGAACGTTAAACTTCCCAAATTATCGAAATAGCGTTCGCTATGAGCTGTAACCATCAGCTATCAAATTTCACATAAAACAGTGTTACTACATCTTATTAAATAAATACAAGAGATTAATTTCACCTTTGTGCACGTAGACGGCACATAGACGGAGACAGAGTCAGCCGAAAGTCTATTAGAAAATCATATTACGTGATCACATCGTGTGCGAGCGTCTACGAAACCCGTCCTTCTCTACGTCATTTCTCCAGTTTACAACGAGAGAGACCTGCGTAGAGTGAGAATTTTCTTACGGAATTCGAGTTGCAGATTCCCCAAAGAACATTTTCTCGCATTATCGAGCGCCTCCTTCAAGCCGAATATTGTCTTAGCCTATTTTATATCTTCAGCTCGAGGCGGCAATTCCAGTTTAGAAATTATTATTCTCCGTGTGACGTCATTTTAGGAAAATAATCCATCGTGTGAGATCACGCTGTAAATCGTGCGCCTATATACAATACTCATTTAATACGCAATACAAGCTCCTCCACTGGCTTCTTTATAAAATTTGTCACTGTTAAACAAAAACAAAAACAAAAATAAACAAAGAACAGCTCGAGTACACAGTCTAACGAATCCCACCGATTTTCTTATGGATTTTAAATGCTCGTGCTCGCATCCCTGGGCCGAAATGACATTTGTATTTAAACGATCCGATCGCCAATGTAAAACAAGCGATCGGCAATTCTCACCACACTCCTCATCTCACCCCACCTCCCCTAACCCCTACATATTTAATCTAAGCCTTGGCCCTAAGGGCCCGAGCTCCATTTTCAACCTCTAAATACCATCTCTTTGACATGTGTGCTCAACATCAGTAGTAGTAGTAGTAGTAGTGGTAGTGGTAGTAGTGGTAGTAGTAGTAGCTTGCGATGAGCATTAAATAAATTATTAATAAGCAGGACAGCCGGCGCGTGCAGGTTGGCGAACACAAACCCATCCAATGTCCCACCAAATGACGTAGCCAGCACATCACGAGCAATTGCATTCGAGAAGATGGGTAATTGACAGGCGAGCAATTAGGCCAAAACGCAGGAGGAAATCATACCTAGAGCGAAGGCCGCGTCGTGGCCCGGAGATCTGTCCTAAAGCTCCGCGACCCAGGTGCCCGTAAGAGCCCGTGGAGCAGCAGCTCTTCTTTGTCCTCCTCGGTGGTGCTGCCCGCGCGCTTCGATACCCTGTGGGAGTAACCGCGGGGCTCACGGGCCTCCCCTCCGGGGCCGGGCGTCGTCGATCTTTTCCCTCGCGGCCTATATCACATAGTCCTCGGGGCCCTTTTGTTACACACCTTACGATGCTCCTCCGCTCGCGCTCGTCCTCGCGACGGCGGGCACCGCGCACTCGCTAATAGCAGGGATCAGCAAGACTATCTGGCGATCGCTCGCAGCCGCTGGAGCTTCTTTGCCTCCTTGACGTCTTTTGCCGGACGCGAGGGCGCGCGTGCTAAAGTCGAGACGCGGCGCCGATCCCCCGCTACTTTCTTATCCAACAACGACGACCTGTCCGAGTCCTGCCGCGAGACTGAGTCTCTCGAAACCAACGACTGACTCGACGCCGACGCTGCCGCCGTTCGCCACCGCCGTTCGCCGCCGCCGCCACCGCCGCCACCGCCGCAGCCGCACTCCGCCGAAACCCCCCTCCCGC
>JAPYYT010003281.1:0-23553 GCA_030522565.1 Ceratosolen corneri | reverse complement strand
GAGAGAGAGAGAGAGAGAGAGAGAGAGAGAGAGAGAGAGAGAGAGAGAGAGAGAGAGTGAGAGGGGGGGGGGCTTTAATAATCGCTTATTGGCCATGATTGAGAATAATTAGCATTAAAATCATTATTCAGTCGAGTCTCCAACTATTTATTCGAATGATGCTCTCGTGGTTTTGCAATTTTCTCATTTTACAATCGCGTCTCTTTAATAATCTACAGGTTTCTTAAGCATCGATATATCTGTTTCAATTAATTCTAAAGCTTTTACCACAACTGTATCGACGAATCTTGATAAAAATTATTTAAATATAAATTTTTACGTATAAATACGCAGAGAATCAAAACTTTATTATGGTATAATCGGAATTTAAAAATGTAACCTTTAAATGGCAAAGATTTACCGACATTTTCAACGTGACGATTATCATTAACACCGTATGCAATGTCTTGTAAAAATATTTCCAGCATTAAGTAAAAAATACAGCAGTATTATTTAAAATCTCTTAATTGCAGTTTTTTGTTCTCTCTTTTCTTTAATATTGCTTATTGGACGATGAAAAGCCGTTAACTGCGCACACGTGGTCTTTCAAATTCAAAACGGAACGTTAAAAAGATGCCTTCGAAATTTTAAATTTTAAGATTTAAAATTTAAAAGTGCGAAAATTGCAATTCAATATTATGGATAAGTGTTGAAATAAATTTTCTCGTTCTAATTGCGACGTTGAGAATTTCATTGCGTAATTAAGAATAAACAATGATTTAATTAGCAGCACACTGAACTTGTTATTTTAATATAATGAAATGAAATCATATTATATAGTTTTTATAAAGATTCATCGATAGGTAAATGAATAATAAAAGAATAATAATCATCGAGGAATTGATTGATATATCAAGAAACGCTCTTGCATAATTTTCACAATATCACCGTGTAATTTTTTAAAATCATAAAGTGACGGTTTCATTGAGTGTAATTAATGAAAGCTGTGCATTGCGAACATTTAATTATTTTTTAACGAGCATTTCAAATCATTTTACAATCTTTTAGAGTAATTTCACGGTCGTAATCAACACGTATTTGGCAATAAAGTATATCAACAAATATATCATGTATAAATTCAATACATAATATATATATATATATATTAAAGTTGACATTATCATTATCATTGTGTGTACCTTAAAAATCATTTACTCAATGTACTATTTACTTTTTCATTCATTTACTGTACGTGGCATTTTATACGACTTTTTATTATTGCGTTTTAAAAGCTTATGATTTTACTATTTAACTATCACAAAGCGACACCAAATCTACTTTCCAATCAAAAATTAAGAAAAAAAAAGCAAGAAAAAAAAAAAGAAAAATTTATATTTACATATTTTAGACAAACATGCAAATTACATATATAAACTGAATGTGTTTTTTTTAATGGAAAATGCTAAAAATAAATAAGACAACGTACGATATAAACACTTTTCTTACTGCTTCAATATGTACAATTGAATTCATCGCTTCTTCAAAGGGACAAAGCTAAATAGAAAGATAAAAGGTCAAGACTCCTACAAATAATTTAACTCCACAAGTCTAATGTTTAACATTCAAGTATTTATATGTATTGTATCGCTTTATGGTAAAAGAAGGAAGAAAGAAGAAAAAAAAAGAAAAAAAAAACAGCCTATTCTTTACGAGACAATATACTTGTTAATATTCTTTAAACCATGGTGGCCACTTTAATCCATGATTTTAATCAAAATGATTTTTTAATGGTGTTTTAATATCGAGGATCTTGGATTAATGAGCAATAATCCAGTGTGAAGTATTTCATAGCCGAGAGCAAATGTTCATGCATAGGTTTGTTCAGTTAGTTGAAGCGAAGTAATGGAATAATATTTTTGTTAATATTTCTTTTCTCCTCTTTTCTTTTCCCCAATCCTTCTCTAATTCTCCGCTTAAGTATCTAGTTACGTAATAATTATGATGTGCATCATTTAATAAAGAGCTCTTTTCAGTTAAGATTTAATTAATCAATTCAGTTATCTACTTTCCGAATCAATATGAGAATGGGCCCTAATAATCGAGAATATTATTAAACTCGGAGAAATACCTATGAAATGCCAATTACGAGAGTAAAAAGCAGCGAGGCTCTACACTATTATTTGCAATTGTTGCATATTAAAATTCATTGTTCTCGGGCATTTTATAGGCATCCGTGCTATTTTCAGGCTACGATTACAATATTTGCTTCCAAGATTTTATCGAATCACTTGTAATTTATACGCTCACGCGATAATTAATTGTTTATTTTTTAAATCTTTATTAACTTTTGAAATCTAATTAAAATATAAATTGACCTAATAATTTTTTCCGCCCATCGATGCGTACTTTGACATTAGGCTAAAGGACATCCTCAGTATGTATATATATATATATATATATATATATATATATACGTGTATATATATATGTATATATATATGCATGTATGTATGGAGGATGTGTGGCTGCTGCATTGTTTTTTATAGACGGATTCGAGTAGAATAATGCTTAATTCAACGCGAGGGCTTGCTTTTTAAAATTCAAAGTACTACACTGAGGGCGTCCATTGTAAAAGAAAAGAAAAATAAACTAGAAATAAAACGGTGAACTTTAGCTTAAAGTGCTGCTGTTAAAGCAACGAAAACTATATGTACTTCAAGCGGTGCCTTAGCTTCATCGAAATCGGGGTCTCTACGCGCAAGTGGAAAAGAACATTCTTTAATTGGCACGGCGGAGGATGATGAGGCGAGTGGTATTGAGCAGTGCCGTAATATCACGAGAAACGTCATCGACAGCAGCTGCAAGGCCTGCGGGCCTCGAGAGCTTCCGGGAACAACGAAAGATCTCGTAGTAAAGAAGTAGAGTGTCCCTCGAGGCGGGGTGGATTGGTGCGTGGGGTGGGGGTGCCGAGAGAGAGACAGACAGACAGAGTGAGCGAGTGTGGGTGTGGGTGGGTGGATGTGTGCGCGCGCGAGAGATAGAGATAGAGAGAGTGGCCACCAGGCTACGCGGAAAGGACAACCCTGTGATTACCTGTGGCAGCGGGTAAGTATCCGGAAGCGAGAGGACCGGCGGCGAGCTCGGAGTCTCGATATCGGGTTGAGCGGTGGCAGTGGCCGAGCCGGGGGCGGCACTCGGCTCCAGTGGTCCGCCGACACTCGGGTCCGAAGTGCCGAGGCCGAGGGCGCTCGTGAGCGCGTTCGCGGCCGTCGCGCCGGTTACCTTGCTCGGCGCCCTCGAGCTCGGGAGCTCCTTCGCGGCCCTGTGCTCGGCGAGCAGTTTGTCGAAGGTTTTGCTCCTGCCGGCGACGGTCCGCCGCAGCGAGACCGTGTGGGCCTTGCAGGTAAGGGAGCGCGTGCAGGGCTTGCCGGTCTCCTCGTTCCAGACGCCGCAGTGCCGGTCCGCGTCGTACTCCCGATCCTTGAGTAGCGAGCGCTCCGTTTTGAGCCTTTTCCTCTTCGGCTGCTGACTCCCGGGGCTCTTGACGGGGCTGCCGGAGGAGCCAACGGCGCTCGTGAGGCCGCCCGACGACTGGACGCAGCCGAGGCTCCCCCCGGACGACTCGAGGGGGGATCGGGGCGAGGAGCCCGCGATGCCCGAGTGAAGAAGGCTCGGCTGCTGCTCGTTGGTCCGTTGCTTGATCGGAGTGTGATTGTTGCCGTTGCTCGTGTTGCCGCCGACGCCGAGGCCAACGCCAGGACCGCTGGCACCGCTCCCGCCGCTACCGCTTCCACCGCCGCCGCCGCCGCCGCCGCCGCCGCCGCCACCACCACCGCCACCTCCGCCACCCCCGGCAGCGTTGCTGCCGTTGTTGTTAGTGTTGTTGTTGCTGCTGCTATTGTTGCTGTTGCTGTTGTTGTTGGTGGTGTTGTTGGCAGCAGCGGCAGCAGCAGCGGCGGCGGCGGCGGAGGCGGCAGCGGCGGCCGCGGCGGCGGCGGCGGCGACGGAGAGCTGACCCGAGGATTGACTTTTCTTCAGCTTTGACAGTTTGCAATACGGTGTCTTCATGGACGGCTTCGTTGCCGAATTTGAAGGAGGTGGGAGGTTCGAGCTGCCGGAAGGGTGTCGGCTTTCTGCAATATCATGTTTCATTTGACTTATTTAATCAACATTTGCATGGCCAACTCCGAGTTTCATGTACATAAATCGTAAACTCCTAAGCATTAAAAATAACGCATTCTTGATAATTTGATAATTCCTTGTTTGGTAATTAAAGGCTTCAAACTTGTTATCGTACATTCGTTATCGTTAGTAATATGGTCACTACCCTCCATTATCGATTGAATTACTTCTCCCATCGTCTACAGTCTATTTATTGAATTACGTATTATTGTTAGGATGTGTATTGGAAAAAATTTTTAAACAAAAGTCATCCAAACTACCAAAGTAGATAAATTCTAAAATAATATTTTTACATCTAGGAGATAAGAGTATGATAAGGGAAAGATAAAAGCAATTGCAACTGTGTGTATTTATGAGAAATTCAATTACCTTAATTAAACACCACAACATTGGCGTCATAAAAATTTTTCATAGAAATAATTGGAAATCATATACAAAGGAATGTTGAAAAGTGTGTGTTTAACATTAGTTTTTAATGGATAAAGTGCACTGCTGTTGGTACACTGAGAAAGAATCCAACGAGTTAGGGATCTTCATTATGAGAATATTATAGAAAGCCACTGATTAATATCAATAATTAATACCTAAGCAATACTTACTATTTTTAATAATTATTTTATAATTGTAATTCGAAGGTGTAAGCAGTTAGTTTTTTCATTGTTTAAAATATCTTTTGGTAAAATATATATTTGTTAATGTGCAATAGTCATGAAAATTTATATTGTATATTGGTATGAGTGTTGGATATTCTTCTAATAAAATTGTGATTCGTAACAAAATATTTTACCACTTCACTTAGGAGAGTAATTTTGTAGAGAAAATTTATTGTAAAGCTCTCTCGATCGATTATATATTACATGAATCAGACAATTTTCATTTATCTTAAATGCTACATATAGAATTTCATATAGAATAGTTAGATATATTGAAAGAAAAATATAAAGTATAAGGACCAAAAAAAACAAGCTATTTATTAAAAATGTGACAATACTGTTTAACATAATTGAAAGTAAATAATAAATCAAGCATGTCAACATTCTTTCATGCCACAAGTTGCATAAAATTCAGCTGGTATATGTGAAATTTTCCAGACAGATTTTATTTCATAGTACTTTGTGTTTCTTAATTTTTTTTTACTGAAAGTTAACATTCACTTTAATTACTTATGACTGGCCAAAAGTGTACAACAATAATTTTTTATATAGATATCCAATAACTTACAAAACTGTATTAAAAATTTCACAGAATTTAACTAAGAGAAAGAAAATGTTTGAAGTAAGTTATTAATCAGCATATTGTACATCAAATGATTATGTGTATAATTATTTTTTAAAGAAAAAAATTAGCTTACCCATGTGTTGTATTAAAGCTTGCGGTTTGACAATAGAATTGCATATTTCACATACAACTCCATAAAAAGTATCTCTTTCGGGACAAAATCCATACAAGTCAATATCTAAAAAAATGCACGTATATAATAAATATGATTTGGTAATTTTCAACGAAGCTCGCACAATAATTAATCAAGTATCGTCAACTTTATAAAACACAGTAATACTATAATTTTTGAGGATAAAATTTATTTACCATCCACGGAAAGACGCATAACTGAACTTGCAGGCTCTGTGTCTGGTTCTTCATCGCCTAAAATGTCATGTTATTTATTACAATAAAAAAAACTCAACGATTATATTCTAAATTATCAAAATGGTATCAACTTACTACTACTGTAAGGCGTAATATTATTTTAAGTAATGATTACAAAGAGTCTGATATTACATGCTTAATATTGATTTTCATAAAGGAAAACAGATGACTGAACATTCAGAATTATATCAGAAAATGAATTTAACAAGAAGAAGGCATCTGTATAAAAGTTTAGGCTACTTTAAAATTTGAATGAATTAAACGTACATATAAATAAAAAATAATTGTAAAATACGGCAAGTTTCGTAATAAAATCTTGGAACAAGGAGCCGGCATGCGTAACTTCTACAAGAGCCGAAACAATCGTTTTTTAAAAAATCATTCATCTGCTCTACGAAATAATTGTACGTCAAAATACTAAACTCCCGTCAGAGTTTACATAGCATTCTTATTTAGCCTATGTGTGCACATATGTGCGAAACCGCCCATAAACCATTCCTCCCTCGAGCTCTCATTCTCGCTTTCCGAAGCTCACATATATATTTATACATATGTGTATACGCATCATGCTTATACACAGATAGGCAAGCACGCACGCACTCACGCGCGTGTTTTTATATTTACGCGAGTGTGCTATGTGCATGATAAGTATTCATAAGTGCATGCATATATGCATACATGCATACATATATATATATATATATGCGGGGGGGAAGGGGGGGGGGGGGGGGGGGGGGGGGGGGGGGATGGGGTGAGGTGCGATGAGGCGAGGCGAGGCGAGGCGAAGCGAGATGAAGCGAGATGAAGCGTGGTGCGGTGAGGTAAGGTGAGGTAAGGTGAGATGAGGTATGGTGAGGCACAGTGAGGTACGGTGAGGTACGATGAGGCAGGGTGGGGTATGGTGGGGAATGATAAGGTAGGATGTGGTATGGTAAGATGCGGTGAGGTAAGGTGTGGTGCGAAGTGGCGGGGCAGGGTGAGGTGAGGTGGACGATGGAAGGCCGGGAAGGCGAGCGATAGCGATAGAGATACAGATAGAGATAGAGATAGAGATAGAGTTAGAGATATAGATATACATATGTATATATATATATATACACTTATATATCTATATATATGTGTGTGTGTGTGTATATATATATATATATATATATATATACGTGCGTATATATACGTGCATATAAAGAAAGAAAGAAAGAAAGAAAGAGAGAGAGAGAGAGAGAGAGAGAGAGAGAGAGAGAGAGAGAGAGAGAGAGAGAGGGAGACAGGCGGATAGAGAGAGGGAGAGAGGGAGAGGCTTGAAGCTAGTTTGTGGAGGTTATGTTATCACCGTATGCCAAAAATTGCACGGGCGCCGCTCGATTATAAAGTAGATGGAATGTCCACGGAAGGGGCGACTTACTCAAGGGCTTGTCACGGCCAATTTTCTCGATCCAGCTCGACCAGGGCTGGCCGTGAAAGAAGGTTGGGCTGTCACTTCCCGACATCGCCAGCAAACGCGCACACTCAAGGTTTTGCGGGGAGAGACACGACGGCTGCAGCGTCCCGTGGCCGTTGTCCGTCTCGCACTCTCGCCGCTCACGGCTCACGGCTTGTTCACCACTTCTTTCTCGTTGCACCTACAGCATGCGCCCTCCTCCCCTCACTGCATGCACATTCATATATAACGCGTTCGCATAACTTGCATAGAGCTCTCGGACTTAGACTGGGTCCGTGCGCGTATTTTCGCGACTCCCGTTTCTATCGCATTCGCATGGCTGTGGCGGCTAACTGCGCTTGGCTCGCGCTCGCGATCTCGCTCTCTCCCTTCCTACCTCATCTCCGATTCCCAGACTCTCGCTCTGTCTCACTCGCCCACTCGCCCGCTCTCTCTCCCTTCCTCCCTCGCGATCCCACTCCCGTTCTCTCTCCCTCTCACGCGCACACGCGCGCACGCACACAGGCACAGTCGCTAAGTCAGCCGCTCGCTCACCCTTGCCCTCACCCTCGCTCTCCCCCGAGCGAAAGAGCAAGAAATCGCACCGGCTCCTTCCGATACTCACTACTACCCACACGTGCGCCTCATCGTGCCCGTGAGCCCACATGACGTGCATGCGCTGCATCACGATGCACGTGTGTACGTAAGTATGCCCGCACGTTGTACTTTATGTCAATACGCACACGCATAACAAATATGCGTATAAAAAAAAGTGTGCGGGTGTGTGTGGGGTGGATAGATGGGTGGATGAGTGGACGTAAATCTCAGCGGCTGTGTGTTTTAATTCTTTTGAACAATTTCCATGGTTTTGCATATTTTCTGCGTTTACTGGTGTGTGGTTTGATAGAACCGGTCGTTTAATAGAACCGGTGATCGTTTTATTTTTATTCAATTAACAACATTAGAATGTTTTTACGTTTTGAATCGGCGATCTTTGCGAACTTTACCTTAAAAAATTGAATATACCATTGAGAATAGAGCGGAGGGAGTTAAAAGTATTATCGATTTGGCGTTCAGATTTTGTTACGTTGGAAAATAATTGCATTCATTAGTCAAATGAGTTAGTTAATTGCATGACAATTTGTGCATATTATTTTTATAGTCAGGAAATATTAATTTACTTTAAAACATAAATTAAAATACGACATACATATATAGCATTTTATTAGTTAAAATTAAGATTATGCGCATGCGCAAAGTATCAAATATTAACAAATGTATGCTTAATTATGAAATAATAAAAGTAAAATTAAGTGAAAATGTTCTAATTCCTGTAGGATTATGAAATTTTAACGTTTAGAATATTTAAAAATATTTCCCAAGGATTACTTGTATTATGTACGTACTACTTCACTTTTTTATAATACGATGATTTTTTGCTTTGTAAAGAAATTGAAAATTGGAAAGAAAATAATTTGCTATGTTCAAAAGAAATCGAAAAAAATAAAATAAAACAAATAAGTAGTAAAATAAAAGAAATAAGCAGTAGAATAAAACAAATAAGAAATAAAATTTAAACCAAATAAAAAATAAGATTTAAATCAAATAACAAATAAAATTTAAATTAAATAACAAATAAAATTTAAACCTAATAAAAAAGAAAATCATATAAATTGTCAAATATGACAAAACACCTTATTTGTTATACTCAATTGTATTACACCATAAATTTTTTTAATTTGTAATAGGATTATCGTGACTAACAATATTAAATTTTAGTCGAAAACAAAGTATCGTATAAATGAATATACCATGAATTTGAATATCCAAGTATTTTTTAATTACATTTGGAATGCCAGATTGAAATTAAGGATAATGATAAATTCAATTATAATATAGATTATTAACAACGTAAGAGAGTAATTGTATAATAAAAATAAAATGGTGTAGTTTATATTTGGATAAAAAATTTAAAAATAAAGGAACAGAATATAATTAATAAGCACTATTTCTTTTATTAAACGATTAATTAATCTCTCATTAATATAATCACTTAATATAATGAGGCGCGCGAAAATTTGAACGATATTGTCTCGCAGTTATTTTTAATTCACATGTATTGCGGACTTTGTAAAAGACAAGAAGTAATCAACAGAAATAAAGTGTATAAGAAATAAAATATAAAAATGAAGTTATTATTTTTTAATTATTACTGTATTTTTTGAATAGTAAAAACATACAAAACAAAGCTATTTTTAGCTAATGTATTGCTGTTTTTAAACGATCGATGCCGTTGTCTAAGCGAAGGCAAATAAGAAAATTCGTTTTCACACACAAATCATATGTAGTATTAGAAAAAGTTTGTTTATTATAATAATGTTTAAAATAATTGAAAAAATCTAAGCATAAATCTAATTTAATTTTAACTTCTACTCTCTGTACTTTGCATGTACAACGTACATTTTAATTTATTTTTACAACTTTAATACAAAATATTTTCTGTAACGCAATTTTGTTGTACATATTTATTCATAGCCACAGATTTTAAATATTTATAATTGATTAACATTATTATTATTGTTATATTATTTTTTAGTTAAATCTATTGATTAAACTTTGAAAAGCCATATAGTTAATTGAGATTATTTTCTTCACTTCTATTTATTTTTCTGAAACGTCATAACGTTAATATTGTATTATCTATTTTACGCATTACCTCTTCTAAAGAACATATTTTTTTTATTATGAATATTTGATATAATTTTGGTTAATTTATATCATTGATTATATTTCTCTGTTATTTGTGTTTTTCGTGAAATATCTAAAAAGACTTTAGTTGAAAACAATAATATGCCTAGAAGATTTTAGTAAATCTTTGAAGCAAATTTTAAAAAATTAAAAATTTACTTTTTCATTATCTTTTAGCCAATTTAAACATACTTATATGGGATTATTATATGTTTGGCTAATTCTACTCGCTGATCTATAAATGCTTACCTTTATACATTAATATTTTGATGAAACTAAGTTTCGCAATGCCGGCACATTGACATTGTTATATATGTTATCGAGTTAAAACTATTCTTTAGAAATGATAAATAAAATGTGCAAATTTTGGAATAAGTGAAAATATCACATTACAAATATAAAATTTATTATTTAAATAAAGAATAAAGCCACAAAAATTTTCTTTGTATATTTAATTTCAATACTTAGCAATTAGTTATGCAAATACTTACAAACAACAGAATTTTATTTAAAATTAGCAATTATGTCATGAAAAAATATCAAATATAAAGTTATTCCAAGTCTTTTTAATATCTCATTAAATACGTTTATTATCATTATTATTATTTAAATATAAATTTTAAAGTTAAAACGATGAAATATTATTGTGTTAAATATATGAAATTATGTGAAAAATATGTATCAAATCGAGATTTATTTACAAATATGACAATTGTTCATAATTTCACATAGTAAAATAATCGAATGAAAATATTTGGTCATTAAACAATGAATTTGATATGCTACTGTCATATATTGTCATCTCAGTCATAAAATGTTATTTTAGACAAAAATTAAGTGCACTTATTTTAAATGAAGAAAAATTGTTTATACACCTAAATAATAATTACGTAAAATAATACAGTAAAATGAGTTTTTATTAATATAATAAAACTATGCAGTAAATAAAAAAAATGAACAATTAATATAATAAAAATGTAATAAAAATATAATAAAACTGTACTCAACCATTTGAGTGTGATTGAATTACTTTTAAAATAATTGTATTTATTTGATAAATTATTTGATATTATTATAATTAATTATTATATTGCATTATTATGATAGATTTAGTGTTAATTTTTAGTGGATGAAAGGTACTAATCACTAGTGCCATAACTTATTCTTAATGCATTGTTCCTTTTTTCTTATTTTTTGTTCTTTATTCCAGTATCCTATGTAATATCCCAATGCCATTTCTACTCCAAAGTTAAAACTGAAGTGCCAACAACGTGTTGCTGATTCGGTCGCGTGGAATTGACTTTTTGACAAAATATTGTAAATAAAAGTACCTTGATTGTTATTATTATTGCTTATTATTATAATGGAAATGTATATATTATTTTTGAGGCTTAGTGCATGATATTATAAACTTAAAAATTACGAAATATCACGTGTATTGTTCTGCGGTGTACTGTTGCCTCTGCACATTTCCCATTATAAACAATATTTAAGATATTAACTTATTCGCTTCTTTTCAGAATTATTATGGAATTGTTACATTAAGAAAATATAATAAAAAATGAAGCTTAAGAATTTGGTAATTAATCCTTTGAAACGTGTTAAACAAAAGCAAATAAAGGATGAAAGTGGCGAAGGAACTTCCCAAGAGGTTATATTGCCTCACGAAACTGGTATCAATCATATAAAATGTAAGGCTGTTAGATTAAAAAAAAATGCAGAACTACAAAGGGAAAAGAAAAAAATCAAGAAGCTAAGGAGAAAAGCAAGAATAGAAGCTAATGAACCGAAGCAAATTCCACATACAATAGAAAGTTTAAGGGAGAAAGATGAGACTATGATATATGGAGATATCAATAGCGAAGAAAATGAAGAAGTTAAAATTGATATGGAACACGATGAATTTGCTGCTTATTACAGACAAGAATACGAGCCTAAAGTCTTAATTACCTATTCAGATAATCCTCATACAAAGACAAGAATATTTGGACGTGAATTGACTAGAATCATACCAAATTCAACGTCATTGTATAGAAATCGTTCCGGAATAAAAAAAATTGTTAAAAGTTGTGTACAAAGAAATTTTACAGATGTAATTGTTATTAATGAAAATCAGTGCAAACCAAGTATCCTTTTTTGAAACAAAATTTCATAAAATTTGTTATAATATGTATCCATTATTTTATTTTATCCATCATTTTATAATGGATATAATTAATTATTTTTATTCTTTTAATTGGAAATCATTTTTAGATATATTAAATTCTTATTTATTTATTATTACTCGTGTAATTTATAATATTAAAAATAAGATATGAGAAATATGAGAAAAATTATATTGCAAAAGCTTTTAACAATCCTTCTTTCTCCATTGAAGATTATTATATGTATGTACAGACTTATAAATATAAAATTAATATTTGCCTTAATATGTATCAAGATGGTATGTTAATAATTCATTTGCCTGATGGTCCTACAATTAATTGTAAATTAAGCAATGTAAAAATTACTCCTGAATTGAGACGAAATCACAAAGAAATTACTAAACATCGTCCAGAAGTTATATTGAATAATTTTACAACTCGACTGGGACATACAGTATCAAGAATGTTTGGAGCACTTTTTCATTATGAGCCCGAATTTAAAGGACGAAGAGTTGTAACATTTCACAATCAACGTGATTACATTTTCTTCAGACATCATAGGTATATTGAGTATAAAAAATTTTCAATCGTTAATTTACACAATTTGAAGTTTGAATCATTTTAAATTTCATATTTTATAAAATAAATTAATGAATTAATAAGAAATGATAAGCTTCTTTTACAAGCTGTTTGTTTTTAAAACACTTTTAAATATCAAGTTGCAATTTATTAATACAATTCAAATACTAAAATATAAATATTGGAAATATTATCTTAACGATAAACATTACAATTAGAAAGTTGGTGTAAATATTTAATATTGAAGATTTGGAATATTAGAAATTTAAAAATCTTTCCTATTGTATTCATCTTCTCTTGACATTCTATTAATTGTAAAATTATTAATAATAATTTTAATATTAATGTTATTAATTTTAGATACGAATTTAACCAGAAAACAGGTAAGCCAAGATTACGAGAACTAGGACCAAGATTTACATTAAAATTAAGATATTTGCAACATGGAACTTTTGACAGTAAATATGGTGATTACGAATGGAGTATTCAAGGTCGACGACATCAAATGGAAACTAGTCGAAGAAAATTTTTCCTTTAATTTACGGAAAGGATTGTTGTATTTAAATATTACTCTGAGAAATATTTATAAAACTTATAAAACCAGAAACAAATTTGGTTTCTTGCTTTTCGTAATAGAAGTTTCATATAAGTTATAAATTTAATTCCTATAAATCGATTTATTTTTTTAATTTTTCTTATATAAGTAATTTTGTCATTGCAATGTTTTGATTTATAGCTTTGTCATGTACTTTTATCCATACTATTTCTATACTATTTTTGTTTAGAGGAATCATTATGAAACCGATATTATAATAAGATTTTACATGTTCTGCATTCATAGTATTTTTTCTGAACATTGTTATTGTAGCAAATAATGAATGTAGAAATTCATATATAATGGAGATAATTAAAATGTAAATGTTATTGAATTATGCGAATCGCAGAAGGAAAGTTGTCAAAAAGATTATGTAGTCATAAATTTTGTTTCCTTCAGATATTATTCATTTAAAGTATTTTAATGTAATTTCTCATGTTTGGTTAAATTTAATTTCAACTAGGTAAAATAATTATATCTAAATAATATTTCTTCCTGAATATAATTAAAATTTTTAATATTCTACAGTATCATAAATTTATCAAATAATAAGTTTGAAAATTGAATTTATCAATTTAAATTTTATCTGTTTAGGTATTAAAAAAAAACAAATATATATATATATATATATATATATATGTGTATAACTATTGTAATTATATTGTAATTTTTACGATGTTGAAATCAGTTTTTATTTTATTAAAGTTATTGGGCTTTGTAAATTGAAAGTTGAATTTCATTTAAGGTCTGACAAATATTTTACACATTTCAAACAGTTGAAGCGAGCGCGCGATGTTAATATTCCTTTACCAACGAATTATGGTGGGAAAAAATTTAATGTATTTCCAATTGTCAGCAATATGTGGCCAGAAAGTAAAAGTAATTTTATTATCCCTTTACAATCAGCATTATATTCTTGTTCTCGTGTCTCTTTAATTATACTTGAGTAGCGCGAAAGGAAAAGCACGCGATTGGAGGCGAACAATGGCGTTTTACAGCGCTCCTTCAACATGTGATTTACGAGTATGGAATACATTGGATTGCCAATGTTGCTCGTCTACTTTATCTCCTGTACTTTTCGCGGATTTGCATATCGCGTGTAAGGGAGCCCCTTCGTCGCGCTCCGGTTGCAAGGTTTTTGTATTAATTTTGCTTGTTCTCTCTCTCTCTTTTTTTTTTCCACCTTTTTAGGGAAGCCAAGGCAATTCTTCCCTTGATGTAATTAGTAGGATATATGCGCCACCTTTTCGACCATATAATTCGAAATCATAGATTCTCTTTAATCTCCAGCCAATATATGTAGGCAAATTAAAAGGGTGAGAGTTTTGAAATAAATGCGTATGGTAAGGAAGATTTTTTTTTTTAATGTTTAATCGAAACTGTTTAATTTTTGAATGGATAGATTATTGAATTGGCTAGAAATTGATTAGATGGTAAATGGTTTTTGTGATTGCTCATTAAGCCGAATGCTATAAAGCATAATTTCAATTGCGCGTCGACAAATTATTTTAATACAGATTTAATAATTAATAATGCCCAGTTGTACTTATTTGACGTAATTGTTATTTTGATGTTTATGTTTTTGTATTCCTAGCATTGCTCTAAGGCTAGATATTTGTATAGCAATATAGATATGTAGACGTGAAATTTCTGTCAATTTATTTGTTTTACAGGACGATTTATATTATATCGGTCGATGGAGCTTTTGATGTCGTATTGTCCATATTAAACTACATTTTAAATGATAAGCAATGTACATTAAATCAATTAATTTGTATAAACTGAATATTGTATTGGACAATTTTGAATGTTAATATTTTTATATTCTGTGATATTTTATTTTTACATTTCACATTTTTATATAAAGTGAAATTAAATAGAAATGCATAGTTTTTACTAAGCTAAAAGCTTCCGTGAAATAATATTTTAGTAATGCGTGTAAAGTTCTTTTTTTCTTCTTTTTGTTTTAATACTTTCGTGAATTTCGTTTGCATACGCTTCCATCGCAACATTGCCATTGGTTCTTCATCCAAGTTTAATGTGCACAGAGTCAGCTCTTGGGGCTCTCAACGAGTCAATCATTGATTCGATAAATAAATTAAATTAAACATAAAGTCGCGAGCTGTGAGAAAGGGCGGTGCAAATTTCGCACTAAGACAACAAAAAGCGAGCAATCGAGCAAATTAATTCGCGTAACAATCATCCGAGTCAGATATATGAATTCTCGTGGGCAGCTACACTAAACCGTAAATCAATAAGGAGCGAAGCTCCGTTGGATTATGTTCGATGTGCGAGTGATTGGCTGCGCCAGGGAGAAGCCAATATTAGACGGGAAAGGAAAATGTTCCGTGAGCATTCGCGATCTCGTTGTTGACATTCCACAAATGTCCAAAAGAAACATTGGCACATTGGGTATGACTAAGAAAATCATTGGGGCCGGCAACAGGCAGCTTTGCAACTCGGCCGTTGGCTTCGATTGAATCCCCGGCCATGTAATTAAAGCGGCTCTAGTCCTAATAGGCGCGCTATGAAACAGCCGGGGTTACATAATTTCGAGACCGCAGAATTTCGCCGGGGATGACTGGCCGGTGCCGTGGAATGGGAGTTAGGCGCTGGGAGGTGGGTGGGTGGTGGGTGGGTGGGGGTGATGTCGGGAGCGGCGGCGGCGGCGGGCGAGACAAGAGGCGTAGGGTAGGAGGCCAGGTGACAGGGGCTGCCCGGATCGATACGCGCGAGGAATTAGGTGTTTGCATCGGAGAAGCGGTCGCGTGGTGGAGGCCGACGACCAGACGACAATGTCGCGCGCGAGAGGACGAAGCAACTTTCCAACTATTCTCTTAACTCGAAGTGCTCGCGAGAGGCGGATATTATTGCTTCGAGTGTATGAAAGGTACTTTACCTCAACCCTTTCAGCGCCCTCTTCATTTAACGCTCGCGCTGTGTACGGGTGGGTGGGACTCGTTGGAGTGGAATTTCCGCCCCGAGAATGGAGGCGGAGGAGCGAAATCGATTTGACAAGAGTTGATTTGCATTTTACTTGGGAGGAACTTATTTTAGCCGTTTAACGAATAATGTGACAATTCAATTGGAGGCGATAATGGACAGACGGATGTGGCATGTAAGGATGATGGGAGTTGCGCCCAATGAAATGCGGAACGGATTCTCTTCAATTGTAGGGTGCCCCGACCTTTGTACATCGAATGGGTTTTCCTAATTCGTGGCCTTTCGTCGCCACGTTTATGCGCGCAAGATTATTTAATGGATCTTTATTCGAAAGTTTATCAGAAAATTTATCAGAAAATGCAAAACTGAGCTTAAGAATGACGGTTGGTGAGTGGAGGTGTCGCGCACGTATTTATTTCAGAGGTATTAAGCGTGAAAAAGCCTCGACAGCCTTTCCCGGGCAATATTGGTTGATAAGACGCTCGAATAATAATAATAATAATCACAGTGCTTTGCGGCTCCCGTATCGAGCTGTCTTAGTGCGCAGGATCCGAGTGGCGTGTAATTATTTGTAGAAAAAAGGACAAAGAGAGTGATGATGTATAATGAGGGAGGAACACAAGATATCGCAATGACGATTGCGCTAATTAAAGGCGTTAATTTATGCGTGTCGCAGAGTACACCAAGTAATATATGTATATATATGTGTCTATATATGTATATAAGCGTCTTTTCGTTAAATTAGCACCAAAGCTCAAATTGTATTGCAATTTCGCTAGCCAACAGGTGCATCTTGTACGGCATTACTTAAAAAATTCAACACTCCCGAAGCTTTCGGGAGAATCGCGCGCCTCTTTTCTCTCTCGGTCACAATGCAACAGGGCAATCCTCCCGACCTGAAAAATCCATCGCAATTTCAATTATCCTCGTATCGATCATATATAAATTAATTCGCAGCACTAACAGCGGAATTAATTAAATCCGTCCACACAAAGCTGAAAATTCCACGACCTGCAGCCGACAGCATGAAAACCTTGCGGGCATAATCACGCAAAAGGAAGTTGACTCGGAAGCGAACTGCCCCCCCCCCCCCATTCATACACGTAGATGAGTTTGCGCAGAAGCGCTCGAACCTTGGCTAATAACGTAATTATCAATTAATTATTCATAATGTTCTTAAGCCACTTGCATCTACGCACATATCTACGGGACTTTATCCAGTTGCAGTAATGTTAATCACGTGTAATGCAACGCTCCGCTAACTAGGCGCACCACGTCAAAATCATCGGGCTGCGAGGATTTTTATTAAGGATAGGCGACGCCTGGCTCTTGGCGCCTTTATGAACTTCAAGCAGAAGGATTCAAAAAAGAGAAGCGATCGAGGATTTTCATGCACCGCGCCTCTGCCTTCGCCCACCAATGCCTACAAATCTTTATCTCCAGTCCAGTTTCTCATCCAGGATTCTCCCGTTCTCTATTGAGCGAATAGTCTGATTATTATTCATCCGTGGATGCTTTGGCGGTGTCCACCTTTTCGCTCTCTTGATCCGTGCAGTCATTTGGCGAATATGCGCTTTCGTCGGACTGCGCTCTATTCGCCCAAAGACTTGGCGCACAGCAAGAAATGCAAATTCGCCGGCATCTCGCTGTTAAACTCGAGGGAACGAATTTTCCCCGCTTCCCAACAAAACCTTTCGCGAAACGGACAATTTTCTCGCTTTCCACTCGATGCCAATCCCCCAGCTCCTCCCCCACCCCCCTCCCACCACAAGTCCCAGCAGCTCTTTTACCACAAGCAGTGTGGCAGGTCGCCCGATGATTAAAGCAAAGTCCAAATTGACATTCCACCTAACCTCGAGATCGCACTTTCCCAAACTTGTGCTTTAACAAATGCTAGAAGCGCATCGAGCTGCATTCGAAGCCAATTCTAAGTAGTATCCGCCTCTAGTTGGCGATTGTCGTCGCTGCAGCGCATGGGAGCAGGTCGCGCGCGGCCAATAATGCAATTGTCGCTAGCTCATATAATCAAAGGGATAAAGTGGTATTATACGAAAGACCTCGAGGGCTAATACCATGCAAATATACAACTCCCCTTGTCCTTCCCTCGCCCTCGCTCTCCCAGCCTCTCCGTCCATCCATCCGTCCGTCCGCCCGTCCGCCCGTCCATCCAGCTATCCTCTCTCGCCGCTCCTCCTCGGTCCACCAGGAATAGAGTGCATTAATCCGCTAATGCAACGGCCCGGCACGTACACAAAGACGCGCCCTCGGCCACGGCTGGAATTAGGTTTGATTTCGTTCAGCTGGCTGGGGATATAAGCGCGCAGGGCTCCGAAAGCCTCGGCTATCTCAACGGCCTGTCCCTTCGGCTACATCGGTGAGGACTGGGAGGACTGGGAGGACAGGGACACTTTGGGCTGCGCGTAACCTCGCGGCGAATTTGCGGCCACGTTTTCAACGCGGCGATATTAAACGAGCCGAGCTGCCGGTCGGCCATCCCCGGGGTGCGGACGCGCGGCTTTTGTCGAGCGAGGCACGAAGGTTCATCGGCACCGGCTCCGCCTTCCCTACCGACATTCGGCAATATCTCCCGTATCATAAATTGCATATTCTTTTCAATAGTTGGGGGGATAGGCCGCCGGGGCTTTGGGAATCGCCCAATTGAATGTCGGATTAGAGGCATTTTAACGATGGCGATTGCATCGTCTCCACCTATCCTCGAAACTGCATGCCACTTGACTTGCTAAATTCGAATAAAAGAAAAGGCCATTCGATGAATTGGCAAGGACAATCGGCCGATGGATTGTGGAGTTTGCGGAAATGCCATCTAGCGGTCATTGAAAAATACGCGAGTTTCATAATGAGCGACTGCTTGGCAATGTAAGGCGCTCGAGCAAAGCGAGAAAGTACAGCAAAGAATTAGCCCCCGACTTACCTATAACCCGGCTCGATAGTACATTCTGCCCTAATAAAGGAGTTAAACAAGAGATTTCGTGCTCAGTTCTAAAGCGCTCGCTCTTATCTTTAATTAGATCCTTAGGTTTAATTAAGTTGATTCGCAGGTATAAGAAGTACAGCGCAACAGCGCTTGGAAGGTAATAAGATATTATTTGGAAGCTTATTGATCGCGAGACACGAGCTCTCTCGCGTTACAAGCATTGATAAGTCATATTGATTTCTCTATTCGTATTGATTAAGCTCTATTAAATTAAACTCGATGGCCTCGTGTTTCCCAATGCATAAGCACATTGGGGTTTATTCTTTATATTCGATATCATTTTGCAAACAACTGACAAACGAGCTCCTTGAAACGGCATTTTTAACACGAATGCATGAAAAATTGCATTCTGAAAAGGCAATTATTAGAGTGAATTTGAAATTATCCGTTCCCATCTAATACCACGATACTACCATTTCACTACCACCACCACCACTACTACTACCACTACTACTACTACTACTACTACCACCACCACCACTACTACTACTACTACTAATACTACTACTACTACTACTACTACTACCACTACTACTACTACTACTACCACTACTACTACTGTTATTACTGCTACTACTACTACTACTACTACCACTACCACCACCACCACTACTACTACCACTACTACTACTACTACTACTACCACCACCACCACTACTACTACTACTACTACTACTACTACTACTTCTGCTACTACTACTACTACTACTACTACTACTACTACTACTACTACTACTACTACTACTACTATACTACTACTACTACTACTACTACTACTACTACTACTACTACTACTACTACTGCTGCTACTACTAGTACTACCGGCGCACTTTATTTACTATTGCACTTTATTTTTGTAATGCTTAAAAATAATGGGCCGTGAAATTTCTTTTGTATAGGGCAAATGAACATTTAAATTCGGATATTTTAATGCGCTAGGCTCACTTACGGAAAGAAAATTCGAGTTACGTGTCACTTTGGACACTCAACGAAAATTGGTGCGTTAATAAAGTTTTACGATATTGAAGCATCTGAAATGACTCTCAAGTTGAGTGTTTTTTCCGTAAGAGCTTAGGTACATTCTCGATTCAATGTATCCTCTCGTTGCATAAAAGCAGTTTAATTACCTTCTCTGTACATTGGAATGACATTTAGTCGAGCTGTAAAGGGTTTAATCAACTTTACCTTTAGTTTTACGCAAAGAAAGAAGCTTCGGTTTATGTAAAAAAATTCCCTCGTGCCAAGGTAATCGCGAAGGACAATAAAGGCAAAACAAAAACAAAACAAAGGGAATACAAAAAAAAAAGGAGAAAAATCAATAAATTAACGCGTTAAATTTAGCCACATAAGGGAAGCCTTACATATTCTCTCGTCGCTTGGCCAGCTCGCAATAATAACTCCACAATGCACGACGCAACTCATTTAGCATCTGCAAGGAAAAACCAACAACCCCTCCAACTGTTATCTCATTGGGTTTTCTTGTCAGCTACTCCTCATTACCACCTCGTCGAACCTCTTTGTTTCCCAACACTTCGCCGTCCTCTGCTGCCTCGAAGCGAGAAACGTGGCGGCTGCGGCGGCGGTGGCGGCGGTGGTGGTGAAATAAAGAAAAGTAAGAAGCAACGAGAGCCCTAAGCGCTTTTCAGCTCTTCACCTTAGGCTCGTATCTAGATTAAAAGGTCGAGGCTTCGACGAGCTCGGCCAAAAGGATTGCGAGCCGACAAAGTCCTCGTCCTGGCTTCCATTGGATTACTCCCGTCCAATTAAATTTAACGAATTTCGAGGGGACGAGGGTGGCTATTGCAATAATAGTTGGCGGCAGCGCAGCAACAGCGACACCAGGAGTAATAGTACTCTCGGCTTTATTGGTTTCATTAATTACGCATGCGCGTACCACTCGCCACCGCGGCTCTCCTTTACTTTCGCACCTACGCGGCAAATAAAGCCGCGAGGATACCACCGGACGACGAGTGGGGAGGAGAGAGGGAGGGCAGCCGCACTAACGGCCTTATGTAACGGCACGTTATGAGCGATCGCGCCCAAAGACGTCATAAATAAAATGGCCCAATTAACGAGTTACGGGGTCTCGAGGCGATTATCGGGAAGCCGTTAGGAGGGCGATTTGTTAGCCATTCGCCGACGATTTTGCTCCCACCACCCGTCCTCCCGGCTTACCCTCTCCTTAAACACATAAATATGCGGCATCGAGTAAATGATTGGTACAAATGTTAGGGCCACACGGCTGTCCACCCCCCTAGTGCCTGGCCTTTGGAATTTTATTTCCGCTGGAAAATACGCTTTTGGCAGTTACACGATGTTTTCATCATCCGTGGATAGGATGCTTCTGCTGCTCCGGCGATATCCGGCGAGGACAGAGGGGCGTCATTTTTAATTATCTCTTACTTTACTAATGACAGCTCTCCGGATACGAATTGCCGTGCAAAATAACGTCCACCGATCAAATAATACTTGCCCCGTACGATTTTTATGTGGCTTCTGAGTGCCGGCACATTCGAATTTAAGATTTAGGAACGCCGAGAGCAGATTACACAGTCACTGAGGCTCTGTAATTGACGTCTCGATGCATTATAAATTCTCATTATATCACTAAGTCCGATGAAATATCGAAACTCTTTTAACGCTCACGGATATTTCTTACTTTACGTTGAATGGGGGGCTGGTGACTTTACTCGATTTGTCAAGTTTCAAGCGAATCAGTAAATAGCCAAATGGTTGAATGAAAAAAAAAAAAAGGAGAGAGAGAGAGAGAGAGAGACAAAACCGTCTTTGTGTGTAATCATTGGATGTTGTCTCTTGGCATATTGCATTGTCTTGCAATTGTATATTGAAAAACCAAAGAAAACCATTGAAAATTTGCAATTTAAAGCATTGGAGGGTTGAATTTTGTTGAAAATGTAAGCTAGAGGTTGGGGATAAGAAGCGGTAAATTTAGCCTCGACCAGAGTAATTCAACCAGATTATAAGGAATCGGCAGTACAATAAAATTATCCTGCGAAATTAAATTATTCCTCGTTTTTCCTTTCGTACGGTTAGCTCGTTCAATTTCGCCAGCTAATTAGAGCGATTATCTGAATTTCGAGGGATCGATTAACTTTGCGCAAAGATCGTTTAAATCACTTTCGGCTGGATGGCAGCATTATCGCTTAAACGTCGATAAGAATTTAAAGCTAAAAGGAGGCTATTTTATGCGCTTTCTCCTTGGCGACTCGCGTACACATCGCGAGCGAATTCAGGCTGCGCGGCCAAAGCGATAGAAAAAATAGTGGCCACCCATGGAGGACAGACTGGCTACGGCTACGGCATGTCCGGGGGGGTGGGGTGGGGGGCAGATATCGACGGTCGGCGGGGGTTGTAGCGGGGGTGTAGCGGGGGTATAGCGGTGGTGGCGGTGGTGAGCGAGTCGATTGGAAGAGGATGAGAATAGAGGATGAGAATGGAAACGCGCGTGTGTCTAGTGAAATGCCCGGCGGGATGGGAATGAAAGTCCAGCAACGTGTTAACGTGCCAATACATAGAATTTGGCAATTATATCGTTTGCCGGCGTCGTGCCCAATTTTTCCCCTCCCTGTCTTTCAGTCTTTGGTTTGCCGCGGGCGCGGATGCCTCCGGAGCCGCTTTTCCAGCGGGGGCAAAATATTTTAATTGAATTTTCATGCATGCCCATTTACATTGGCACGAGAGAGAGGGTGGTGGTGGTGGCGAGGGGGGGGGTGGACTGGGTTGGGAAGGGTTGCCTACTCTCGGGGCGGTCATTTTTTCTCGCTCGGCTTTACAAATACTTGGGAGTTTAAGAGCTTTTTCAGGTACGTGAAAGCTTCACAAGACGTGGAAGAGCTCACGAGAAGTGGATTAAGGCAGACTGTGGCAGCATTTCGCTCATCTTTTGTTATGATATATTTGAAAGGTAGGAAAGGAGGCTTAAAAGGAGTTTTCGTACGTGAGTTCCTCTATTAATTATTACGTGTGTCGGAAACTACGATTTTTTGCGTGTTGAACCTCGTGTTGAAAGAGCGCTTCGATCCGATTACAATTGACAAAGTTTTAATTGTTATGAAGAGAGAGAGAGAGAGAGAGAGAGAGCAAATACAATATGGTCCAAGAGTTGTGATAAGACGTTGCCTTATTGATCTTCAATTTTGTAAAATTGATAATAAGCATTGTATTGAACGTTATTGTTAAAAGCAATAAATATCCTGTACTTTAAAAAGTGGCATAAATGCCAGCCATTTACGATCATATTTTTATATTGTATTTTAGTTGCGAGATATTATATTTATTTGTGAAACTTGTACGTAGATATTTA
>JAPYYT010003280.1:0-13502 GCA_030522565.1 Ceratosolen corneri | reverse complement strand
AAGCGCATTACTCTCACGACTTGTATATTTGAATCTCATTTCTATCATCCTCTTTCGACTATCCGTCTCTCTTCATTCATAGATTGGAGAGAGAATTTACACGCGGGTAAAAAACCCGAACAGTATGAAAATTATTGAATGAGATTAATACGTAATATATATATATCATATGATCTTTTTTTAGATCTAGTTTTAGACTAATTTTAAAATTAATCCAGTGGCTAAATATTAAGAGCATCCGATAATGTTTATTTAGTGGTCTAGTAGAAACAAAAAAGCCCTTATTAAGATTTTTAAAATTTTATCAAACAACTATAAAAAATTTATGAATATCAAATATCAAATGGTTTTAATTATATACGGATATTCTAGAAATATTAAAATCGATGAATTAAAGAATAAGAATTTTCAAGCAAATGTAATGCTAAAAAGGAAACTAGATCTGGCAAAATAAATATTATCAGTACTATGAATACTCGGCAGATTATTAGTAAAACAAAATTCCGATTATTAGCGTAGAAAGTGAAACGATGTGGATTAACAAGATTTATTGTTTATTTTATAATTACAACATCATATGCCAATTTACAATAATCAAAAGTAATTTTTTCATAATGAAATTTAGATTTTAAATAACTTATTTCGATAGTATAAACCATTTTATGGGCATTTTTTTTATTCCGAAGCAACGGATATAATAAAATATCTTGAAAAAATTCATTATGAAAAATATGTTTAATAATACTGAATTTTTTAAAGTTTACATTGTATTATCAAATTGATAATAAACATTCTTCATACTGAATTCTATAGATTATTTTTTTCAAATTTATATTGAAAGGAAATTTTACGATAAAAAATCAATATTATTTCGATATTAATTATCTTGCTTATATAATATTATGAATATTACTTGAGAATAGACTTACATTTGCTTTATTTATATATTAAATTGAAGCACTGAAAGAATATAAAAAGTAGGTTTTGAAAAATATGCAACTTATATTGATAATCAATAGGCAAGTATGTTATGGAAGTTTTGGATAATTAATTTTTATTTAAATTCTCAATTTCTAAACATTACATTTGTATTTGTATGTATGTAAGCTGAAAGTGTTCTTCTGAATATAGAAATATTAAAAAAATATTGTTAAAAGCTTTCAAAGTTTTCCAAGAATCTTCTCTTATTTATTGGAAAAAATTCTTGTATTCATACTTAATAAAAACTGCTTTTAACAGACACTACGTAAATGTATTATTTGAAGTCGATTATTCTGACTTTTTTTTAGCGTAAATACAGGAAACAGCAATTTTATTATTAATTTTTGGTGAGAGGATCATTACCATTTCGTACAACTTGAGTATCTAAAATTCCATTTGTAAAGTAAACGGCGATAAGGTCTGAGCCTCGTATCTGCCCCCTTAATCCGTCATAATAAGCCATAAATTAGCATGGAACAATTGCTTTGGGCTCATGAGAGAGTATGCAAATTTATTGGATCACTGAAACTGAACTGAAAATGAACACTCAACAAAAGCAAAGCGCGTAATAGCGAAATTTTGTGTGCTTAGGGAATGCCGATCGACTTCCGTCCAATGAATCCAATTAGCATGTCAATGCCGTCGTCGTACGTGATAATTAGAAATTAATTGCCAGCCTATTATTGCCTTTTTCATCGTGGCTCCTTAATATTTTTCTTTCTTCATTTCCATTTGACTGCCGTTGCTCTTTCCATTTCTTTCATCGGCAGATTTGTGTTTTATAATCCCTGCGAGTGGTGGCCAATAAATAAACACGGCCTTTCAGCTTTAATAATAGAAGGATCGGCATTTCATCAATTTTTCCGTCGCAGGGAAATCTGTTTCACGCGACGATGACATAAATGTCTGGGATTGCCATAATCCGAATCGAATTTATTAAGCAAAAGTACGTAGGGAATACGACTATTGACGCGACGTGTACAATCGATTGACTTTCACTTGATTTGTACGCAATAGCTTTACAAGTTTTGTACACGAGTGTGACTTTATTAGCCGAGTATTTCTTTCTAATCTCTACATACGGAGAATCGAAATTCCTCATTGAATAAACAACCAGCGCCAGATTCCTCATGTGCCTCAATTTAATTTCCATACTCCGAATCCCATTATACCATATATACATATATATGTATATGTATGTATATGTACATGTGTATATATATGTACATGTGTATATATATGTATATGTGTATATATACAAGTTCATGTAAATTAAAAATATGTAAAATGTGGTGAAACGCTAACGGACTCTTTTCGCTTTCAGGTAAGGCATCGGATCCAGATTAGAGGTTGACAGACTTGTGCCACTGGTCTCTAGTTGGCGATTCTGAGCTTCGGAGGCCATACTTCACTCCCTATCTCTTATGGGCCCGGCTCTTATATTCGATCAATTTGCTAATGAAGCCTCGGACAGTGCGAGGACACGCCAAGCTACAGGCCATATCGTCGATCGGTACATCGGCCCTATCATTCCGGAAGCTCGTTCTACCTCTGTCCCGCTCGCTTACGACTTCCTCGTTCGCGCGATCCTTCGCATTAATCTGCTCGCCGAGGTATTCGGCGTCCTTTATTTTTTAAGGGAGACATTAGCTGGAAGAGGCCCGTAATTGACTTCATTATCTGTGTGTGACTAATGCACGGCATCGTCATTCCTCGAAAACGTTTGAATAAGTGGAAACGGATAATGACGATAATGAGGTCACGCTACTTTATTACACGTCCAGTTGAAAAATGCAGTTATTTTAGGTGCCCGTGTGGTTGGGAAGATGTTTTTGCAGTTATGTGCCGAGCGCCCGCTCATCCGCTCGTTTATCCCTCAAATGATCGTATAGCTCGACTTGGAAACTCGGTTCCCATTAGTTTGTTGCTCGTTAATTTGCAAGAGCCAATGAAACAATAATAGCGAAACTGTGACACACCGCTCTCGCTTCGCCAACTCGATATCCAAAGAAATTCATCAATAACAGGCATCGGCCACTCTTGCCTCGCACACTTATCCTTCAAAATGTACAGGCTATTTACACAAATGCACGCGGTGATAAAGTCGTACAATCTAATCTTGCGCAACGTGCCACCAGACTGTGCAAAAACGACAGAGGCGTGAGTCACTTGTGCGTCCATTCACCGCGAGTGACGTCACGCGAAACAAAAATCTCCTTCTTTCTCGCCAATAAAGACTTGTAATGATTGGATCGAGTGGCGGAGCTCGCGAGACAAAACAATAAGGTGGCATGGCAATCCTTACATCTCAATGCTCGAGAATCGCTTTTTATTATTGCAGTGGTCGGACAAAGTAGCGAGGAACTCATTACTCACGCATCCACGAGTGCTGCAAGACTGCTGTAGTCAAATGCACATTTGTATTGATGATTCTCACGCTTCGCGTCCAAGCCCCTTTGATAAAGCATCTTTATCGGCCGTTATTGCGGCTTATTTTCCTTTCGACGGGGCATTAAGCCGCCCATACGTGCATTTACGGAACCGAGGAGAAAAACATTAGCGAGACAATTGCGCTCGATAGTTGCTTTATTTGATATTGGAATTCGTAGTCGACTGCTCGTGCCCGAAATTCAAACGTAGAGACACACGACAATTTTTCCATTGCGTGCTTGACTATTGGCTTGAGGGAAGAAGTTTAAATTAATGAAACGACAAGAGGTGGGGATGCCGTTGATTGCATAATAGATTTGGCGTTTTTATCACTTTCTTTAAAATTAAAAATTAGTATTTTCAAAAAATTATGGGAAAGTAATTTTAATCATTGCACACGAGATAAACAGCCATTTTTGCCTCCCCACGATGACGATTATAATATTTTTGTAAATGACAAAACTTACAAATCAGCCGTTAAACTAAATTAATTCTATTCCGAATGATCAATCTCGAGTTTTGTTAAGGCAATAAAGTCTCGTATTTTCTCTTAGATTTTCCAATTTAAACGTATGCGCAGGCATTTGCACGCATATGTGCTTATGCATCGAATATACTTGTCAAACGTTAAAAGCTTTTCATAGTCAAATACGTTGTACTTGAAATTCTGGAAGTAAACGAGTGTATTAAATATGAATTTATTTTTCTTTCAATGTCAATGTGAATAAACGTAATTTTTATCTTCGGTTATGTATGATATTATTAGAAAGGCGATATTTCACTAGAGAGAATTTATAAATGGCAAGATGTGAGCTTTAAAAATTTTATTTTAAATATATTTACACTATTTGCAGATTTGTTAGATTTAACTTTAAGCTAGAAATGCTCAGTAATAGATATTCAACTTGGATTTCCAATTTGCCAACGTATTGAAGAGCTTATGGAAAACATTGTATAAAGATTTCACATTATTTCATTTGTTTATTAAGAAATGATATAAATTTATCAGTAATAAACGGTTAGCGCTACTTTTACACTTAAATGTGCGAACGTATTAACAAAATGATTTCATATTATTTGAGAAAATCCGTCATTCTAAATGCCCGTTGAAAGACGATTAAATCAAGTTGAATGTATAATAATTATTTATTAATTATATTAATGTCCTAATATTAATCTTAAGGCAATGCGTTTATCTCAACTCCTAATTTTAGCTCAATATTTCAAGATAATTCAGTTTACTTATAATAATAATAATAATAATAATATCGACTATCGATTGTTAATAAAATCACTTTTTATTTTTATCCTCTCAAAAACTTTTATTTGCTATATTAAAAAGTTATTATAAACAAAACATTTTCAAGTTTAACGGACGGGAAAATTATATACAAGAAGATAAATTTGTTCTTAAAAGAGTAAAATTTATTGCTACTTTTTTTCTTTTTACTTTATCATTTAGATATACAATATATACATATATTATTTAATTATTCAACCAATAAATATCTATAGAAATGCTTGCTCCTATTTTTTCACGCACCACTCCTCTTCATTCTGTACACATGGCCGTGTACCTTTAAGATATCCACGTCCTTTGCCGAGCGCAAAACCTTCCGTACATCTTAAATAATATTTCACCTAAAATCAACCTGATCCTCTAACCATCTCATACCATCTTAAATAATACCATCTCAAATAATATTTTAAATATCTTAAATAATATTTCACCTAAAATCAACCTGATCCTCTAACCATCTCATACCATCATAAATAATACCATCTCAAATAATATCTTAAATATCTTAAATAATATTTCACCTAAAATCAACCTCATCCTCTAATCATCTCATACCATCATAAATAATATCATCTCAAATAATATCTTAAATATCTTAAATAATATTTCACCTAAAATCAACCTGATCCTCTAACCATCTCATACCGAAGAAAGTTGCAGTCTCCTGCAACAATTGCACAATCACAACTATAATTTGGACGAATGTCACTGAATGGGCCTGATATCCTAATGGCATACACATTTATTGATGATAAGGCAGCAATTGCGTATGGAGTTGGTGGCGACCACCCGCGACGTATTCAAAACAGCTGGAATTGCACTTAATAAGCCAGAGGAATGGTTGGATTGTCGGGGCTGGGATCGCGACTAGCAAGAGACATGTGATGAGCGCAAAATAAGCAGAGGACGGCCCCGAGCTCACGGGCACGCGTGATCCACCTGCGAAATTCGCGTCGCGTGCGCCTCCGTCCGATCCGCGAAATCCAAAATGAGAAAAGGCCCCCGGGGGGGGGGGAGGGGTTGGGCGCACGCGTATGCGTGTCACGCCTCGAGGCCCTATCACTGTCTCAGATCGGCGGCGATTTGGCAGCGAAGGGACCGAGTTGGAACAGAGTGGCTTCTGTCGGGGGCAACGTACGTTTTCGAGTTGCGTATTGGCCAATTTCGTTTGCGGCTGCTTGGCAGGTCACGTCGATCGGCAAGCATTGATTTATTCTCAAAGTGTCCCAGCCTCGATCGCAGCAGCTTGAATAATTTAGCGATCGGGTGGGATGTTTGGCCAGAGGCACATTAGCCAGCGACATTGTGATGCGTTTTTACGTGTTCGGTGTGTGGCGCGCGATCAGCACTCGAGCGACAATGTCCTCGGTATGTAAAAGCGTGAGAGAGAGAGAGAGAGAGAGAGTGCTGGCTGCTGACTGTAAATAGCAGAATTGAGGATTGGAACGACGGGCCGTTGGATTAGTAGGAAGACTTGGCATTGGCCAACTCGCAAATTTCTTCTGTAATGCGTAACGCCGGTGAATTGGATCCTCCGTCTTGTAAAAGCAGTTGCGGTACGATTATGTTTTAGCGACGAGTGCAATATTAGTATGGGCCGTGCCGTCGCTTGGTGAACATCTACACGGAAACATCTAATTGCCGAGTAAACAATCGTGCCTGCAATTTTACAAGACTCGAATAAGAATCCCACTGGCGTACAATGACAATTAGTGCGGCTCGAAGTTGCTCAAATAATAGATTAACGCCGCGATTCGCATTTATATCTGATTCGCGAGTACATAGCGCTTGCGTCGAAAACATTTGTAATACTAGTATTCCTGACAGTGCCCCCTCCGCATAATTGCCGCGCAACATTTAACATCCTTTCGCAAAAATGATAATTCAGAGATAGTGGAGGAGGCAGCAGCCGCGAGCCAAGCGCAGCAGTCAGCGTCGTCTTATCAGTCGAAATTTATCGATATCGTCATTTTACATCCTTTATCCGTAATTGTTTTGCGCTCGAGATAACTGGCCCTGGACTGCCAGGCGGCAGACGATTTTCCACTCACTTTATCTTAACTCCTCTCTCTCTCTGCGTCATTCTCCTCCGCGAGTCGAGAGTGTACGGGTGTAATAGTCGTAAGCCAGGAGCGGTTGCAGCCTCTTATCGGATGGGAATCCTTTGGGGGACTCTATTATTCCCGTTGACCATGAATAATTATTCGGTGGCTCTCCACGGAAGCACATGTAAGCAAGGCGGAGTGCGATTATACCCGGCAACCTTTCCACTGCCGATCGATGCTTGCATTATACGCATCCACCTCGCCTACTTTGTTTATACTCGCTTCAATATGCATGCAAATGATTGGGCTACATTAAAAGCATCGTCGTCGTCGTCTTACTTACTTAGTTGCGATGCACTTACAGCGATGCGCGGAGTAGATTTAGGGGGTTGGGGGGAGGCGGGGATAAGGATGGAAAGGGAGAGCCGAGTGGCTTCTTCGCGCTCATCAACAATCGCGGTGTTTAACATTCCGGGGTAATCGCGTGTGGATGTCGCTTGGCGTTGTTGTATAGCTCCAAGTGCTTGATGGTGTGCGCGTATGTTTGGATTGGGGGGGGCGATTGGAAAGCCTATTTGCAATGGTTGATATTGTGTTTGGAGAGAGAGCGGATTTAATAGGTTGATGAGCGTTTGAATAAATAAAGGAGTTGCCTGGTGGTGAATATCAGTGGGAAAGTAGATGATGCTAGGAAAATGCTGTTTTATTTGATGAAAAACCGGTTGCCGATATTGAAAACCTATAAGGCAATTAAGCAGAAAGGCATTAAAATTTTATTTTTAAATGTTTAAATGCCGAGAAGGATGCCCGCAGCTAATAAACATGTATTTTCTTGACCTATGAAGAAGTAAAAGAAAAATTACTTTTACGACTATAGCGCGGCTAAGCCCTCGATATGGACAAAAATAGCTGTTGATTAGGTTGAATTATTATTCGCGTTGAGTGGATTATTTATCAAGGTTAGAGGCTTCAACGTACAATGATGAAAAAAAATGGCGAAACATCACTTCATTAGCATAAAAAGTCAACTGGATCTTATCAAAAGGAGAAAATATTATTATTGTTGGATGCGCGGATATATTATTCGCATCTTACTATCATTATTATTATCGTTGTCGTTATTATTGTTATTGTTATGTTTTTTTTTTGTTTTTGTTTTTTAACGACTTTCCACTCGCACAACATTTGTAATTAAGGTAACGAAGGAAATGGAATATTGGCGATAAACCTATCGAGCTTGTGTAATCGCTAGCCAATATTATTAAATGTTTCTTATCTGTACAATCTAGTTGCGGGTATTTCATAATCTGCAAAATGTATATAAAGTCGCTAAAATAGCCGCGACAATTATAATAACTTGCGCATTTTATTTATTATTATTACAAATTGCTCCCTAAACTAGTTCAGAACGGTATTTCTCCATTTCCTTGCAATGAAATGTGACAAAGCAATTGCGCGATATATACATAAACACATATAAATATAGTTTTGTCCGATCTCTTAAAAATAAGTGATTTGAAAGGAACGGAGGCAAGGAGAGCGCGAGTAGTAATAATACTCTGCATCTTAAGCACGGCCATTGAAAAATAATACAAAGGATTTGAGAAATGACGTCGACAGCATCGCGGCAAAGTTTCGGGAAGAAGAAGAAGGAAGATTCGTTGTTAAGAGAGGAGCGGGAAGATGTAGGTAAACGAACTGCCAAAGGTAATAATTACTAATGTAAGAAATAAACTCGAGGCTAAATGCAATAAAGCCCACTACTAATGAAAATCCAGGGACTTAACTCGGCGGCGTTTTATACGGCGAGGAACGCAAGCGCCAGTGGAAGTCGAGAGGGGGGGAGGGGCGCGGGCGGGGGGGAAACCGCTGGAAAACACGGCGAGTCGTCGTCGTCGGCGTCGCGGCGCCGCTCGATGAAGGGGGGCCAGGGGGTGGGCGGTGCGCTGGTGGTCGGGGATCGTGGGGTGGGGGATGAGGAGGAGGGAGAAGTCGGCGCGTAATTAAATGAGAGGAGGCGGGGGCAGGGGGGCAGGAGGGAAAAATTAATTGTACAAATCGACGGCGCCGAGTGAGTCGGGAAAATTTGAGTCTTTAATGACGAGGAAGAGCGCCGTGATTACAGAAATCTTCACCGTATAATTACGTCGCGGTGCGTGAGCACGCGAAAATGCGCGTGTGATTTAGCCGCGCACTTTTGGACTTTTATTTGGAATCGCGCCGATTCGTTAGAGGGACTCGAACTCATTAGCAGACGCTAGGATTAACATATATTTTGTAATTTATAATGCGCCCGTGTGGGGCTTTTAATGGCCCTCGTGTAAATTAAACATAAACGAAGCTTCGATTGTTTATGCGCTCGGTAATTGTCTTTTATTGCATACAGACAGCCCGGCATTTCTCCAGTTCAGCGGTTTTTTAATTCGGCGATTTTTCAATAATACAAAGATATAATAATTATATTGCAGTGGGGATAATTTTGTGCGCGCGCGCGCGCGTGTGTGTGTGTGTGTGTGTGTGTGTGTGTGTGAAAATGCTGGGTGAGCTTTGACAATGTGTAACGAGTAGAATTTATCGGGTGATTCGTGAAAACGAGATTAGTGGAAAGTAAAATAAAGCAATTGTCCAATTAAGAGAAATGTATTTTCAATTGATTTGCATTATAATTATACTTGGAAAAACTGCACAAGATACCTTCCTCTCTTTATAAATAGAAAGTCGATGGAAACAAATGGCGACATTTGAAGTAGGCCGGTCACTAGTTTATTGCTATTATTATTGTACGGCATGGGTAAGAGAATATTATATGTGATTTATGAGAAGGGAAAATTTACATTTGCACTATCAACAGCTTTTTCCATCGTTCTTTGTTTCGAATTTATTGAAAATTAATGCTATTTCAAGCCACGTAATTTAGATGAAACGGGACAAACTGTAAAGCTTCGTGTAAATGAAATCGGCCATTTTAGTAAACATTTTATCCACGTATTTTATTATTAAGTAGGCAGTTTTATAATTATTTTATTGTTCGGGAACCGGCCAGTCGAGATCTAATTATTCTGTAATCCCATTTGATAGAGAGTGATAGATTTGATCTCTCTATCTATGAAATAGTACTAGAAAGACAAATTTGAATGTTTAAATGCAATTTATTTCAGAGTCTTATGTGTCTAGTAGTGTTGTAATGCGTTTTTTTTCTTTATGATTTATATTTTTTCAGCGATACGATATATAATTGAAAAAAGAATAAATGTAAAAACAATGATTGATAAGCCCTCGTAGGAGTATCGGAAAGTATTTTATATTTCTGTCTAGGCAAATATTTGTACACGTGGATACTTTTTAAACATTATTAAGGAAGCATTTTCACTGCGCACAATGAAATAAGGAAATTTCCTCGTGATTCGATGCCTAAAGTATATTTTTTTCACACTTTATTTTACACCATCAGAATCGATTAATCAGATCATTTAGTCTTAACTGAGAATAAGCTAAAGTTCAATCTTATATTTATATTAAAGACTTTCTATATCTACTTTCTATATTTCAAATCAATGACATATTTCTTCTTATCTAATTTGGATTTGTGCTATTTAGATAATATTTTATTGAGATTTCTAGGTTTCAGTGCTGTTGAAAAATTGAGGCACACAGGTTGATTTATTTGTTATGGTAGGAAGGAAAATCCGTAGAAGTAAGCGAAGATTTTGAAAGGAGATTTTACGATGTTAATGACGAATGAATTTTCATTTAAAATTTGACATCGAGTAGAGAAAATGCACGAATAATCCCACTCGCGCCACATTGATTTTTCCTCTCTCACCACTGATTGCAGCTCCATTAATATTGGAAAAATAAATAAATTTCCTGCATCGAAACTTTAATTACAATCGACGAGCACAGTCGAAAGCCTTAGTCGAGAATTGAAAGTTAGCGCGAGGAAAAGCCACGCAAACACAACATCATTCGACGAATAGTATAGGAAAATATTGGAATCCAATTGAAAAAGGAGAATGCACATATACTTCATACAATTGCCGAAGCTAAAGAAACGTCTGGCCCCCATGTAATAGAAATTACAGATAGCATAAGCAAGTGGCACACGAATGCAAATCCCGCGAGCAAGGAGCATTGCGTGCCAATAATATTCGGAATGGAGAATCTAAATCGGTAGAGGAGGAGCAGCGAGGTCGGTAACGGGAAGGATGAAGATGAAGGAAGAAGGTTGAAGATTATATTAAACCTTGCGTGACCATCTTGGCTGGCATCAATAGCAATGGTCCATAATTTTTGCTTGACATAGATTTCCAGGGACATGCGCTATTATTACTTCATTGGGGCTCTCATTTGTTTGCATTTATAACGGATGGCCCGATTGAATTGATTTTCGATTCATTGATGCGGTCGATGATGAAACGTCGATGCCCTCCAGTCAGTTACCAATTAGTACAGTCTGACGATTGTAGCTAAATTGTTATTTTCAACAATTTTCAACCAATGCACTAATAAAGTGTCCGATGACTATCGTGAGTCGAAAGGTCAATGATTTTTCAACTCTATATTCTATATTCTATATTCCTTCCTTGTTTAGTCTTCCAATTCAATATTCTTCAATGAAGCGCGCGAGGATAATAATTTGAATCGACTATGAATTTCATAAGCAGCGCTCAACGAGTGAGCCGGCTAAATCGATACGCGCACAATGTAAATTTAGCATTATGAAACGGAGCTCGCTAGCCTAGACAAGACTGCATTATATTTTAATCTACACAAAGTGCAAACTCTTTATCCTTAGGCGACTTTCACGTGTATGCGAATAGAGCATGAAATTGTCGGACCTTAGCTCACGTCGTCTCACGTCGCGCGCGCGCACACACACATTCCAGTCAATCAAACGCGACAAGCATTGGCAACTAATTATGCTATAGCCGGAGCTACGAAATACCCAGGCATACCAACTAAATGCAAAGGTCGAGGGCTCTCTGGAGCCGAATGCCAGCCACCAGATATGCCAGATAAAAGGCGCTGTGATAAGAAGGGAGTTTGGGGTCGAGTAGAAGAGCGTGGAGGGGAATCGAATGATCGAGGGAGGAAGGTGGAGAAAAGCGGCGGGCTCGAGGCGCGTTTGAATTCCCGGGGCTTACCTTGACTGCAAAGAGCCCCGAGCAGACGGCGAGCTTCTCGCTCGAGGAGAGGAGGCACGTGACCTGAAAAGCCTCTCGCGTCCATTCGCACGCCGATTCGCTTTCGCCGGGAGCGCGCGAAATAGCCACGTCACGCACCTCCGCGCATCCAGCCCGTATTTGCTCAGGTATGCCTGTCCACAATTTTCCGTCCTCCCGCTCGCATGAGCCAAGTGGGCGTGTCCCCTTGGCTGTGGCGGATCCGCAAGTAGGTCGGTTTTGTTTTAATAAATCGGAGGGGCAAGAGCACGAGTGGCTGTTGTTGTTGTTGGGCTCGTTGGGCCGGCGAGGCGCGAGAGATCGATGTGGCGTCGATGCCGGGACTTTTATGCAGGCCTGAGAGCTTAGAGCGGGCGGACAATTGGGATCGTTGCCTAATTGGTCGGCGGGCAGCGGTGCCAAGGTAACATTATTGCGTATTGTAATTTTGAGATCGAGTGCGAGCGACGTACGTTTCGCGCACGTAGCTGTGGAGGCAATTGTTGGCAGTGGCTAATTAATTGTAGGGATTTTTCCGGGGGGGTTAGTGAGCTTGAAGGGTCCGATCGATGGGATTTATAGATTAGTTTGATTGGGAGGTGAGGGTAATGGAGCCTTTGATTAGCGTCGACTGCACTTTTAACGCATTAAAAGACAAGACATTGAATGTAGAGTTTGTGGAGTGTTGGTTAGTTTTCGTGGAAAATCGTGGGCGCGATATCCTTTGATTTGCCATTGATTTAAGTGAGCGAGTCGAGACAGTTTCCTTCAAATAGACGCGGACGGGCGCACAGACACGTAAATGCTCGAGCTAATAAATCAGTTTTATTCATAGAATTTCGCCTCGGCCTAAGCCAACACGAGAATGGGAGTAGAAAAACGAGCGACATTCATGAATAAAGGCAAATACGCTTCTTTACGAAAGACTTATTTTATGTGTTAACACGCTCGCTCATCCGCGTGGCCGAAAGCTCGGTCGCGGTTACACAGAGAGAGAGAGAGAGAGAGGAATGCGGTTGCGTCCCTTTGTCGCTCTCGACGGTGTCCATTGCGTATTCATTTGTTCTCTGTCGGCGCTAGCCCTTGAGCTCGTACAATTCAAATTCCTACAGACATTATGAATTCAAAAGTTAAACTAGGGCTGAGGGGGAAAGCTCTTCCTCAAATTTCATTCTCACACCCGAGTGCGAGATTCAATTTTATAAGCTTTTACGTCGCCTCCGCAACGTTCTTTCCTAATTCGGGATACCGATGACCTTATTCATATACTGCGACTATAAAATTATTGCATTGGATTACCTAGTCGATAACACATTCAACCCACGACGATAATAATCGTATTTTATTGTTGCTTTTCGTCGCTTCTTTCGTTAAACGGGAGAAAAAACAAACATAAAAAAGGACAAACCGATTGAAAACTATTGAGAAGACATTAAATGACTTGTTTCAGCTATTATCTTAATAGCTACAAACTTAATTTTATACGAAGAATTTTGGGCTTTAACAGGAGTAAGGAGAGCCTGTGCTTCTTAACATTTAATGCATTGAATAAACTCCATTAACAATTACTCGGGTGCGTGTAAG
>JAPYYT010003279.1:0-15512 GCA_030522565.1 Ceratosolen corneri | reverse complement strand
GCAGCCCCCGCCCCCCCCCCGCCCCCCCCCCCCCCGACCAACAAACATGCATGGCCAATGGGAAGGGAGAAAGGTGAGGATGGCACACTCACCCGAACTCCGCCACACTCACGCCCAAGGCATTTTCGCAAGCTTGCCTCTTCTGCTCGAGCGACTCCTGCTCAACAGCTACCTCGACAGCCATGCACTTTTTCCATGACGTTGATGGCACTTTTCACGCGCCAAGTCATTTTTAGCAGATGCCGGCTGTGTAGGTCTCGACCTACACTGAGACTGAGGCGATACTTGGGTCACGCCAAATTAATGATGCTCTAGTCGAAAGGCATTCTAGCTGTTTAAGGCCGGGGTGAGGAATTTTTAGGGACAAGTGCAGAGGACCCGCTAACTTGGCATGCATCGCCTAAAAGTGGCTTTGGGATTATTGGAGAATCGTGTGTGGGATTTGAGCTCCGAGTGGCAATTGGCCTTGTAATAATTATTTTGCTAAGCATTATGGGAGCGCGATATAAGAAAAGTGCCGCCCGTAAATGCTAACGTCTGTGTGTGAGAACGAGTGTGTGAGCGTAGACGTAGTTGTGGGCGTTGGCGACTCGGATTAAATAACAGCAGACGAGTACGAGATGGAGATGTTTGAGTTTGAAGGTGGAAAAGGCTGGAATTATCTAGTCGGATGGTTTTACTCCACGTGGTCCATGTCATCTTGGAGAATGCATGTCCACAGTTATTTGTCAGTCTATTTTGCCGCATTAGGTAGATTGTTTTGCAAGGCGAGTTTCGGACAAGCGATATGCGCGTATGAAATTCGACCAAGATTTAAGCAAAGACGTAGGAGGGTAATGAAGATGACGTATATGAGCGTCCAGGGTGAGCAAAAGTCGCCAAAATAAAATAAAGCGGGACGATGAGAGAAAACTGGGGAGGAATGACGTATCGATGATCGGATGCATCTGCATATGACCAAATTTAGTCATAATAAATCAAATGTAAAGGAAATTGTAATTATGAGAAATGCATTTCTGTACAACTGGTTATTCGTAGATTTTACTTGGATTAATAAGGAAATACTTTTCATTGGCAACATGTCACGCGAATGCATGTTCACTCGAGATTATTAATTTTGCTCTTGTTTTGCTCAACTTTGCAATACGATGATGTTACGGTATTTTTCAGAGCTAATGACAAAAATTTGCTTTCAAATCTCGTTATAGGACTGCTTGAAAGAGTATTAATTAATCTTGCACTTTGATGAGGCAACGTGTTCTCAAATTTATTCCCTCGAATGAAATTGTATCGATCTGGCTTTAATCAGTGACAAATACGTCGGAAGATTCTTTTAAAGTTTATCCGTAGCCCCACATGTCCATTACTTGTGCCCTGCTGCCGGTGTGGATTATAATCCTGGAAGATATTTCGTCAATAAAATAGAGAAAATCAGTAATATGGGTGAAATCATATTTCTGTAAAGATTAAAGGAGAAAGCCGCGCGAACTTTCCGTCTTTTTCTTTCTACCTGAGAAATAACGTCGATGCACCTTGTGTCAGCACATTATTAAAACAATCTCCTTAAGGGGTCTTAAAAAATTAAATTTTTTAATATACTCAGTACGAGTAGGACGTACGACTTGTATTATCGTAGATAAAAACATTGGCCGACGTTCAAAGAGTAATAATAAATGTCTCGGAGCTCATCAAGTTTTTGTTCGTATTTTGTTTAAATTTACCGCACTGCCTTATGTTAGTCAAACTCAATTTGTCTTCACCCGGCTGAGCTTAATTCTAATTATCATCACCATACATCAACATACACGAGAGGATAATAGTAACACCAATGTTGTTCATTCCGTCCTTATCCAAAGCTCGTCAAGTCAATCATTTTTATCACAAGTTTTATCACAATACTTGATTACAAATACGTCTTACCGCAAGAGCGCATTTTCAACAAATATTTATCATCCAATCCTCTGTTACATTGCCGATTAAAGTAAATTAAAAGACATCTGGCTCGCCGGGGGGGGGGGGGGGGGGGGGGGGGGGGGGGGGGGGGGGGGGGGGGGGGGGGGGGTGAGAGAAGGAGTTGAAAACCCCTTCCACCCTTAACATTAGATATCCTTATTAAACTACTCGAGGCTTAATTATTTTATTCAACTGTCGACTCATCGTTGTGGCCCATACACATGTAAAGCATTATTACAAATCTCTTTCAGAGTCCACTTTGCGCTGGTATTTTCGTCAACAGCAGCAGGCCCGTCCACGAATTCCCCTACAAAGCACGCACGCACGCACGCACACGCGATGAAGAAATCTCAGGTGGAAAAAGCACGGGTTGCCTAAAGTCAACTTAAAACATCAATTTCAAACAAACAAGCGTTTCAATCGGCCCGTCAGCTGTCAAAAAATCGCTCTCACTTACATTTTCATTTCACGCCCGAGATAAGCTCTGCATTATCCTCGTCAAACCCAACGCTTTGGGACTTGGAGCGGAAGAAAGTCTTGCAGCCCCAGGAACACGCGACCAACATGCCGTAAACCGTGCGAGAAAATAATGCGAAAACAAATAGCTAGCGATCAGAGGTGGATTACCCAAGTGGCTAGAATAAGAAATACTTGGCTGATTCAAAAAGTTTCAGGCAACTCGGGTAGGCTCGAGCTCACTACCCCCCTTCCCTCTATCCCCCTCCCACCCACACGCCCCAGCGCGTCGCGCTCGTGCCGCGCCGCTACGCTGCCTCCGCCTCTCGCTCTCTCTCTCTCTCTCGCAAATAGACGTTACGCCGTTCGAGGGTCGATGCTTTCCCATTTGGGTTAAGCGGAAGGAAAATGGAAAAAGACGAGGTGATATACATTCTCGCGAAAATGGGGGAGAAATCTGCTCGGGCTTGGGATGCCTGGGCGCACGGTCTCAAGTAGGCGACGACCTCCTTCTCGATGACAAGGACAATAAGTGCCCCAGCAGCCCTCTCCCTCTTAAACCTCTCACTACCGCGACTCTGCTCTCCTCGGCACATCAGAGAGAGAGCCTTCCTCGACAATACGACACGCTCAAATGCCTCCTCAGCCCTCCTCTCGTTTATTAACATTAACAGCACCTCAAACTCCCGCCAACTTCACCCGCGGCCTCACAAACCCATTGCCCGATTTTCCAAAGGCCCCTCCCCGAAACACCAACTGCCTATTTGCCAATAACCCCAATAACCCCCTTCATCCCCTCCTCCTGGCCTCTCGATAAAAACCCCTTGCACACGCCGCTCAGCTCCTCCTCCACCTCTGGCAATTGGGCCTCAAGTATCATCGAGCGCTCAATACCATCTTGCCCTATACCACAATGCCCCACCACCACCACCACCACCACCACCACCGCCATTAGCACAAATGTTATTAACGGTATCGGCAAACAAGCCCAAATATTCTCCTACTCCCGAGCAATTAGCCGATGACGTAAAAAGGTCTCGCAGTCCCAATCAGAGAGCCGAGGTCGGCCAACGCGATGCCCATGCGACCCAACCGGCCGCTCCCCCCCAACCTCCACCCCATAAGCCGAGACTGACGTCGCCAACCAAAGAGTACAATAATCGTCCGTTTTTTACTCGGGGCCACTCGAGCCCAGAATGGCCCCGCAGACTTATTTAAGCTGAGACATTTGCTTTACAAGTGTCCCTCGAGTCCCCGAGCTCTCCCAACAAGCTGTCACTCTCTTCGGCTGTCGGACTCGCTTACAACTCGAGTGGCGCATATCGATCCCTTTCTTAGCGACGCCGTTGCTTTTGTTGTCCCGCGTCCCGCCAACGCCAACTCGCACAGACACTGCAAATTTTCCACCCCCCTCCCCCCACCCCTCCCACCCTCCCTCGGCGGACCCATGCGCGGCCAAAGTGCAAAACTCGCGCGGGCACCGGCAATCGTTCGCCCATCATTCCTCGAGCTCGGTTATGCCTCGGTATCGAGAGCAGCATTGTTCTCATTAATGTGCGCCTAATGTTATTCACTTGCACTCGAGTGGCTGCGCGGCCCCGTCACTCGAGCCCCACAAACACGCAGCCAAGCACTCGATGCCCAAGCATAAAGTCGCCGATTCAAATTCGCTTAATAGCCAAAGAGTGGTGGACTCCAAGCTGTTACTCGCGGGGTCCCGGGGGGGTGCGCTGGGATGAGGGGCACTTGACGTCTACTCATCGAGCCCGCTTTTGATGAAGCAGCGGCGGGAGGGAGGGGGGCTCGATTCCCAGGCACTCCGGGCCGAGGAAACAATTATCCCAAATGCCGAGACGCATCAGGCGCAGAAAGCTGCCAGTCCGGAAATTGCATCGGTTGTTTATGCAAAATGCCGCCCCCCCCCGCGCGCGAGGCCGCCGGCTACGGGGATCGCGGGGCTCCAGGGCAAAGCTTGACGCAGTTTGCTCCGGAGGAAGGCGAGGCCACTTCCTTCCTCCCGCCCGGGAGCTGAGACGCGGCGCGTCTGACTAAACTGCCGCCCCGGCCGAATTTACTGCCGTCCAGCCATGCTTAGCTAACGAATTTACAGCCGTCCAGCCTGGTGGGCGCTAAAAATTATTTACTCGACGCGGCCGACAAAGGCACGGAAGCCCTGTTATTATTATTAATGGTCGGGTGGCCGGGCGCATCAGCAGCCTCTGTGAGCACTGTCGCCGGAGCTTTTCGCCGGAGCTTTTCGGAGGCTTTTCGCAGCTGCGACTCGGCCGTTGAGGGAGTGCCGGGGTGGGGTTGGGGACGAGTCTACGCGAATGGTCGGTGCGTTTCGTAGTGGGAATGCGAGTCGCGGGCCTCGACCAGTTATAGACTGATTTTTGCAGGTGTGTGGGACTGGTTGATTGAGAGGTGAGGAGCAATTAAGTATTGTAGGGGATGGGTGGTGGTGAGGGTTAAGAGTGTTTGGAAATGAGGAGGGCCAGACAGTGCAATGCATAAGCACTTGATAGGTGTTACTCACCCTGGCCCCGGGAGGGATGCAAGGGAGGGAATGGAGATGGCGAGAGTCTAGCGGGAGGATAAATTCGATAATTGAGAGTAGAATCTTAGTTGGGTTGTGTTGTAGATTGCATTGATATGAATTCGTTGGTATTTGTGGGGATTTTGGCGTAGAGGCGATTGGGAAAGAAAGTTTTGGCTGGAGAGCGTAGTGCATCGAAGCATAAAGTATGGTCGACTGGTTCGGTAAGGGAGGGAGGAAAATAGCGTTAGAAAATGGAATGAAAGCGAGGTTGCGATGGTGGAGTTTGGGGCTTTTGAAAACGACGAGTGGTAAATGTCGGGCAGAAGTGAGAAATTTGTTGAAGAGCGTTGAAGCAATGGAGGAGTGCGATTCGGTCTCTTGGCGAATAGAGTTTTGCCAGTTAATGAGGATGGCGATGGTGATGAAAAGTGAGGAAAAATGTCCAGTGTGATGTGTCCAGTAGCGCGTCGATTGAGTATTGGAGAATAAATGTTTAGGAATATTGAAGAGTGTTTGGTGATGAGAGTTATTGCGATGGTTGATTGTTGGGTTTAATTTATTGGCAAATCAGGAGAAAAAAAGCCTTGGTGAACCGGTTTGAGAAGATTTGAGTGGAGAAGGAAGAACTTGAGTTTCGAACATCAGCATTGAATAATAATAATGACAATAATAATAAGCGTTTCTACGTAGAATTATTATGGGGATAAGTTTATAACGTCAAACGGCGTTTTTCCCATCACGAGCAAACGGATTATAAAACAAGAATTTGAGCTAATTTTTTGCGTAAGGTAAATCATACAGACAATTTGCTACTATTTCTTTTAATATCCTACGACCATTTGTAAATGCGTATTGTTATGATGTATGTAATTAATATGGCAATGTTTGTGCATATTGTGATTGTAAATAACTGATGAAAATTCGCCGTAATAGATGGTAAAACATTAACCAAGTATACTAAAAATTTCACAAGCGCTACTTGCAAAAGCAGCGTAATGTTAATTTTGCACCACGAAATCATCGAGGGGAATTATCGTTGGGTGTGTGTGTGGTGTGTGTGTGTGCGCGCGCGAAAGTAATAAAAATTGGCAGAGCGTGTACATGCGGCCATCGAATCTTTGCATGAAGAGGAGAAGGAAACAATACTACAATAAAGGAAATAAGAAACATGACAGAGAATGCCTAGGCTGCTGCTGTGGGTCTACATAGCACAAAAGCAGGATATCTTTTATCTGGTAACGGTGTCTTGGTTGACTCGAACAGAACCGGATAAATCACGCGCTCTCTCTCTCTCTCTGCATCTAGCTATTGGCTCGCGTGTCTCTGTCCCTTTCCTCCTCACTGCGGCAGCGAATTGTTGAAACGAACAATACAGGAGAACATGGCGAGAGGATGCCTTTGCTTATACTTGGCTGGCGAGAAAATTTTAACCAATACAGGGACTTGATTTCGCGGTCGCTAAATTAGTTTCGTGCAACTAACTAGTGAGTTGGAGGAGGCGAGTTGCTGCCATTTTTCTTCGCTTAAATATCCATTGTTTCGCCATTCCACGAGCGTAGCCGGCCATTTGTTGCTCCCCACTGCCAATAATAATTAAGATACTTTTTATAACTATTCTAATTGCGGGGATTCTATTGCCAATGCATTTCCACGACCGACTGCTCCTTACCCACCTTACCAAATAATTTCCCATTAAAATTGCTGGCAATATAGATTTTGCAACCCGCTGCTGCTGAGCAGATTATGCCAACAGTCAGTTACCCATAATAATGCCGTTGAAATCTAATGCTCGTTGAAAATCGACAATTTACGAGCCCGATGAATTCCAACGCTCATCTACATTGATTGACTCGTTAAAAAAAAAAGAATCTACGGGGGAGCTTGAGCACTGCCAGTATTATTAAATCTCTAAGCAATTCATATCACTCGCTCGATTCACCGTACAACTTTCCACGCGCAAAGTGAAATCCATAAAGCTACGTATGCTTTTACAGCTTTAGCGACTCCTTCTCTCTCTCTCTCTCTCTCTCTCTCTCTCGCGAAAGAGCCGCGCGCGCGTGCACGTACGTGAGCGGCACATGCGCGGCAATAAAGGTAATGCTAGGTGCGGAGGAAGAGGGCAGAAAAAGAAAAGGAAGCGAAGGCTGTTGGAGGAGAATATCCCGACGACGAAACACCGTATTGCTTTGCATTTATTCATCGAGTCGCTTTATTCGCAGCTTTTCTCCTCCTCGCTTATCTCTTATCGCTTAGTTGAGATTCAGGTCGAGCGCAAGAGGGCACGTTCCGCAAACGCCTCCCCTCCCACCCCGATTCCCACACCGATTCGACCTTGAGCTCGAGTGGGAGGGGGCGAGGGCAGCCTCGCGCAATCGACGCTCGGCGCCTTACATTTTCCCGAATCTCAAAGCAAATCCCAAGCCCAATAACCCAATTATTAAACCGTAGCCCCGGCTTTTCCTACTTTCCCGCAATTTCACAGACGATCGCTACGAGCGTGGCGGCGACCCAGGCCGCCACCTTATAGCCTCTCAAAATTTATTCAACCTCGCATTTGATTTTCTCTCCCCCTCTCACTTGCCTTGCCCCTCCGCGTCGGCTGTCGCGGGAAAATGCCGTATAAAGCACCGAGGGCCGTATTATTTTCAGCGATCGAACAGTTGAATGTTAAAGCGACATGGCGTTGAATGCATAGGCAATGCCTGTTGACAGAGTTTTATGGAGGATTTTATATTTCTTCCGGAGAGGATTCTCGCGACAGGCGTCCAATGCGATTTTTCACATCTGACTTTTTTTTTTTCTTCGCAAAGCTAAGGAAACTCCACGCGAGTCCCACTCGGTGAAATTGCTGCCTCAACTATGTCTCCAAACGCCTACTCATTAGCTTGCAACTTACACCTCGCAACCCACCTGTAACTAATGCGCAATAAGGATTTTATTGGACTGCCGACGCGGCTCTCTAAAATACAAATAAAAATTGATAATTTGCGATGGCGAAAACTAAGGGTTACGCAATGATTAGTAATATGTTGGAAAATGTCGGCGGACTTTATTATTAAGACTCGTGTCCGTGCGGCTGCATTTGGGAAACTCGAGGAGCTTTTCTCCTCGCCGAGTGTTTTTCAAGTCTACATCGACATCGGGCGCACAAACGTCGATTCCCCAAAGCTTCTATTGCTAGTAAATTGCACGGCAAAGCGCCATTCCGTCGCCCCCAAATCACCCCGTGTGTGTTGTCCGTTGAATTTTCTCGCATTTTCCAGCAGCAATGTATATACTTTTCACCCGTCACTCGGATGTACTGCTGGGATGCACTCGGAGGCCACTAGTCGCCAGCACCACAGCGGATATCCTTGAGGACTGTCGGCCACGATCACGAGACCGACTCGAGTATAATCCAATCGGCATATGAAAAATGTTGAGGCAGCTGCTAACGACGTTGGCAAGCCGAAAGATTTGATTAGATTTTAATTTCTATGGAGTGAGCGGGCGCGCAAACTCGCGGCAACGAGTTAAGCAAATTTTCACTCGGAGTGAAATAGTCACGGGTGGGCTTCTTTGATAAACAGGCGCACTCTTGGGAATCATCGGTGTGTCTTTCACTCTGCTAAATTTACCTCGTCGCCGGGAACTTGGCAGGGAGCTTAATTAAGTTCTCATATAACAACTTTGGTAACGAGGCGCAGTGCTTCCCCGAGACGCTCGAAAGGATTTCTATAAATCTTTTGCAACATTTGTATAACTTGCGCGCCACTAGTTCACCGCCCACCTCTTAATCTCCGGCAGCATTAACATTAACACTCGTCGAACCGTAGCACTCGAAAGTGGACTTGAAAAATGACTTTCGCACCCCCCCCCCACCACCACCGACGCTTCATTTCGCTCTTCCCCCCCCCAATCGCAGCACTCGTAATCAATTACGCCGACTCATAATCAAATACTCTCTCGCTCTCCCGACGAGAGCTCCATCGCAGAGTAGCCAAGCATCTCTCCTCTCTCTCTTTAAGCCAACGCGACCCCTCCTCCACGTTCATAAGTTCGCACCAGGTTTGGGCGAAACGAGTGGCAGTCGGGCGATCCGCCGCTCTAAGCCTGTCCGGAACTACCTCCACACATATATACGCGCACCCTGGCTGCTTGTATGGTACGGCGGAGGTGCCGGGCCACACCCGGAACCGGAGACTCGTTGGAGGAGCGACGGAGGTGTGTCGCGCCCCAGGAGAGTCGTGGCTCGTTTCTCGGTATTTATCGCAATAACCCGCGCGAGGCTCTTGACCCGCATGGAGGTGATTGGCTACGCTTTTGATTGTGCCAAGGGCGCCTGTTATTATGGTATTTGTGGGGAAGATGAGATATGCGTGGGGCAGGTGAGTTATCTTCTGTTGTTTTTTAAGGGGAAACGTGGGGGGGGTTGCGTGGGCTTGGGTGTTGGTGATGGAGTGCGTGAGGTAGGATGGAAGGATGCGTCGGCTGTTGAAGTGGAAAGGCAGTTATGCCGATCGGAAGGCTTGGGCAATGTAAATATTGACGATGGAGCTCGATTAGCCGCATGTTTGGCTGGATGGCGAAATGCCGATTTAAGGTACTGGATGTTGTAAATAATGAAGTATTTGCCGAGGAGTATTGCAAGTGAGTAATGGACGCGCAATGTCGTTGGGGTGCTCGCGTATGGATCCGAGGGCGGCGAATTTCACGGCAATGAATATAAATTGGTTAGCGAAAGAATGAGTGGAGCAGAGGGGATGTGGCTTTGGATGCCGAGGTCATTCGATTATCGTGTGAGATTTGGAGGGAGACGGGGGGAGAATGAGGTTACGAAGGTAATGTTGCAAGCTGTTGAGCTTCCGCTGAATAATAATAAGGGAGTGAGAGGGAAGGAATGAGTTGCCCCGTCCCTTATTGGTATTGGTGGCGGCAGATCATCGGTACGCGTACTTGGGATTATCATTGGCAATTAGTAATTGGCGAGTAGTTAGTAGAGCGTAGTATCGACGCGAGGTCATGAAACTTGTTACTAATAATTGTTGAAGCCTGATTAGGTCGCCGGGAGACAATTGTCGCGAGGCAACACCGATCAGGCATCGATCAAGGCCCAAGTAACGACTAAATAAAAAGTCAACAACTAGAGGAATGTGCGAGGCAAGAGAGGCGGAAAACGGCAAACGAGCAAACTTGCCTAATCGAGAAAATAGGGACGGAAAATCTTTGATTGGCGTTGAACGGCAATGGGATATTTGAATTTCAAAAGGCGGCGCCTCGGCCTGTCACTTGGACGCATCTCTGAGCATTTTCGCAAGCGAACAATTGGGAAAGGGGAAGGAAAACTCGAATTCACATCGAGGCAAAAGCATAATGCAAGCTGATTATGTCGGGTGGGGGCGGGTTTAATGAGCCGGGCCGAGTGATAAGATGGTGCAAAATGCTGGAAAGGCTGCCTCTCTTGAAATTTGGAAATTGGCAATTATTTGGGGGCAGTGCAATGGGACAAATGGGAGTGCATAAATCCATTGAAAAATATTAAAATAGTCTACAAGTTTATATGGGAGGGGGGAGGGGGAGGGCTGCTGCGTAACCGTAATGGTCGACTCAAAATATCAGGAAGATTGGCTGGGCACAACTAGGCTTTAATGACTTTCAGAATATGTAATGAATATAGATTGAATAAATGGAGAATGGGTCAATTTAAATTAATGTTGGGTTAAATGTTGAATAGGGAAGCCGCTGGATGAAGCTCGAGCTGAATTTATGAAAGCACTTGTTTAAAGCTTTGAAAATTCTCAAACTTGGCCCGTTAATTGCACAGTTTATGGATCGAGTGCTCGCCGCCAGATATCTTTATCCGAAAATTTATATTTGGCAGCAGGAGAGGGGCGAGCTGCAACTGAATGTGCAACTCCTAAGTAATAAAGACGCGAGTGGCCATTGTGCACGCGATGCTCTTTTCCGATGCGCAAAGTCTTCCATTGGCGGGGGTGGAGGGGAGAGGGGGAGGATTGCTTTGCAAAACAAGCGAGTCCGATGTCACCGATCGCCGTATCCCTGTTCAATTAAACTCGCCACTTTGCGCAATAACCGATCCTCAATCTACCCAATAACTGCCTCTCATCATCGCACTCGTTTCCTACTGATATTGCAATACTGCCTACCCCGCCCCCTCCTCCACGCGCCAATAAAACTCGATACTTAATTCCTCCAACGCCTGTAAAATCCGCAACACAGGCATCCCTCGATCGCGCCAACGTCGATCCCACGCAATCATCCCCCGATAATACGACAACACAATAAATGGAATAGCGGCACGCGACCGCCAAATGGCCCGCGCTCCAGCCAATTGGCAATTTAATGGCGAAGGAGGGCGCGATGGGCCTTCCCGAGCATGCGAGCTGCGCCCAGGGGAAGAGAAATCGACGCGGCCTCCCGTGGCCCGATGTGCGCATGCGCCCCAATCCGAACCAAGCACGCGGACTCGCGCAGGATCTTTGAGACATTGAGCGTCGCAGCAAAAGGTGGCAAAAGGTGGCAAAAGGTGGCAAAAATAGGGAAGGTCGGAGCTGGGTTGAATAATGGTGGAGTTGAGCCTGCCGCGGTGACGCTTTCCTCATTGCCGCGTCCAGGCATCGCCAATTTACTAATCAGCTGTCCTTTGCTCGGGGTTCTCGAGAACCCAGGAATAGATTTTATGGCGCCCTTCGAGGAGTTTTTTCTCCTTTCGCTACATCAGCAGCAGCGCTCGAAACTTTTGTCAGCACTGCAGTTCCTTGGGTACTGCGCTTCCTCGTGAGACGAGCACCATTTCCCTCCTTTTCCACGCGTTTCCTCCAGGCGGCTCATCATTCTGTCTCTTTGTCTCCACGAGCAAATAAGAGTGAGAGAAAACGCCTGGATTTGGAGTTTTTGCGCAGAAAGCGATTACTCGATTAATCGGACTCTTCCACGCTTCAAGATTTTGCCAAACGAGCCTCCACAGGTAATGTGACTCTATATTGGCAAACGCATGCACTTAACGCGTGTGCATAAGCATTGCGCCAAAGTATATTGATTTAAATACAAGTTATTCCGTAAAAATTATTTGCCACAGTCCCTCTCTCTCTCTCTCTCTCTCTCTCTCATTGGCAAAATGCCTTTAGAAAAGGGCTGTCGTACGCTCGAGCTAGGCAACATTGCTGCATCATCGGCCATTTATTCCCATCACACATTTATGAACACCAATTCGCGCCAATTAGTTAATTAATGATCGGAATCAATTTCCATTGCACTGTGTGCGTGAATTTTCTTGGCGAAATGCACAAGTCTCAAGCCAACTGATCGGCGGCGCGTCGGGGCACATGTAAACTCGGTAATTACGCGGCCAAGATGTCAGATAAATCCAAACGGCCAAACAATATCCATCCATCTTCATATTTATAAGCCTTCATATCTATTTCCCCGGCGAATGATGCGCCTCATCGACTTTACGGAACTTGTCGCCTCGGCACTTTTGCACGATGCATGTGCATCAGCCTCGCTTCGCCCGACATTTACGGGCCAATCGATAGGTGGCTTCCGAAAATCCTCCCCCCACGCCCCCCACGCCCCCTTGCAGCCGAGCCCTCGGCAACGCGAAACGGATTTCTCGTAGCTCTCTATTCAACGAAGAAGCCCTACCTACACCCTTATCACCAATTTCGAACCAACAAATCGCAACTGTGACTGCTACTCCGCTCAATAGCAGACGGATCGGGGCCAAACAATGGGGGGAGGGAGGGGAGGGGAGGGAGCAGTCGAATCGCGAATAAACGTGATAGACGTTGCTTGGGCGGAATGCGAGGCAAGTCGCCGCTCGCGAATTCGCTCGTCGAATCTCTTTCTTGCAAGGTTTTGCATTCTTGGGTCGTCGGTGCTCGGGTAGCGAACGCGACGTGGTTATGGTTATGTACGTGGTTATGGTTGCTCGTAGATTTATTGTTTGGCTGGTGGAGAGCGGGGAGCCGATTACAGACTCGAGCAGAGGATTTGGGCAGCATAGTTTGATGTAACGAAGCAATTAAAAGGGCCAGTGACTTTTAGGAGGAAGAGTTGGGTTTTGGGTGGTGGAGGCGACTTGCGGGCTGTGATTGAGGAAAGAGGCTCGTAACGGATTTACGGCATTTACTCCACACTTACGAGGTGCCCAAATATTGCATCCCTCCCACTATATCCGTACTCCCAGGATGAATTATTTAGCAGTGGTAATGAGCTTGGCCATAGATTCACTCCCTCACCGCCGTGCGAAATGCCATTGGCATATCGAGCGCCTCTTGACACTCCCATTCAAAAGCGACGTATTCGTCTGCAATAGACGTGTCCACTATCTGCGATCACTATACGCGATTGTATGAAAATTACATAAACAGCGGGGAGGATCTTGCGCGGCGTGACGCACATTGTTGGCCAAGTCCAGGCGCAACAAGGACAAATAGTCCAAGGCATACATTACACCATTGTCTCTCGAGGGCACAATGCAGGCCGTAAAATAGCGCAAATAGAATAAAATGCCGTGGGGAAGGAGCTTTATTATGGACGGCCGGTGAATTTCATCGGAATCCTGGACGCTTGCTTGCTCAAAAAGCCTTTTACCGCGCACCTGCTAATTGCACCTCCTCTACATGCGAAAAGAGCCGGGGAGAGATCGATAGAGTACGCTGCCCCCGACACTTGCACTCGCCCAATCGCAATCCCACGCTCTTTCCTCCGATTGAAATTATCCTATAATCGGCAAAGAATCGCCAGCCCCCCCCCACTCCACGAAAAAGCGCGAAACCGCATTCGCGCAATTGTCGCGCAATTGTCACGCAACTCCAAGAAAATCTCACCGGCCTCATTCCACACCTCCGTTCATCCGACAATTACTCTACTTTACGTTATAAATACTCTCTTCATTCCCGTGATTCCCAGGCGTTAATCTACGCCCAGCAGATGCTACCCCGACGCTCAGCCCAGCCACTGCAGCCCAATATCGATTCGGAGAGGACGGCGACATTGAAAAGCCCCACGCTTAATGGCAAGAGAGAGAGAGAGAGAGAGAGAAGGCCAAAGCTCATTCTCGGATAAGTTGCCGGGAAAGCGGAAAAGCCAGCTCTCGACAGACTCTCTCATTGTGCCATGCACGAGTGCTGCACAGCTCGGGATCGAGGACACCGACTCTGCCGCGCGCGAGCTTAAGCCCAACCTGGCAGCTCCTCGGCCGGGCAACATTTTCGAGACCTACAGCCCCGGCACTCGAGGCAAATCCAAAAGAAACTGGAGCCGCCCCCCTGAAGCCAATCAACTGCACCCACACAAGCCCAGGCCCTTATCTCCCGCCAACAGTCGCGACACTGCAGGACACACGCAGCAGCTCATTATAATCCCGACGCCATAATCCCAGCCGCGTTTACACTGTCGCATCGCCTCCTCTCCACGTCACTCTCGTCGCCCTGGCCATTCTGACCATCTCCACCTCCAGCAGCGGCCATCTCCACGACCACTGGCCGCCCGTACCGGCTCTCAACGCTTCCATCGCCCCGCACCCCAAGCAGCCACTTGATGCACTGCTCCCATGCATTACATTGCCAATAAATGCATGCTAATAAGAATGCAAAGTCATGCGAGGAGGCGTCGTCGTCACTCTCTACCATTCTCAATGCATTTGGATTTTCATTTGGTGCCGCCACTCTGATTATTATTATGACATTAAGACGCAGATGGCGAGCTACGCGAGACGGCAAATGCACAGGGCACTTGGCCCCTCGCAAATGAGCCGCGCATCTCACGTTTTTCCTTGGCCCATTGGACAATGAGCCCAAGTGTCCACCAGGCAACGTGCGAGTGAAAGAGGATGAAAGAGGCGCCACAGGGCCCTCGGCTCCCAGAAATCCAGCACTCCTATCCCAGGGCCACTCTCCGCGATAAACTGGAACTATTAATTGGGAAGGAAGGATTGGGCGGGGAGGGGCGGGTAGCGCGAGAGTAGGCGCAATAAATTAAAATGGAAGAATAAGAGAAAAATTTGCCGGGGCTTTGAGGGCGATAATCGCGCGAGAACAGTGGGCACACGGACCTTTGTGGTGCTTTAATTAAAAATATTAATAGCGAGGTGAAGGTGTGCGAGCGACGGACAGACGAAACAGTGACGGAGCCCACAAACAATGCCCCGGCTGTCGGGTGGTGGGGTGGGGGGAGGAGAGCGGAGGATAGAGACATTTTTATTAATATTAAAAGCTGCTTCCTTTGAGCGAGAAACAGCGAGGCAGAAAAGACATGCGTTTCGTTAATAACAATAGCCTTTATATCCCACCGACATTGCATGAATAGAATAAATTTATCGGCTGAATAATGCATTCATAATGCGGCGATGAGGTAAATGCTAAGGCTGAATAATGTGAAATTGAGACGAACTGGCCCACATCCCCCTCCCCCCTCCCCCCCTTCGCCGGCTAATCATTTTTCCCTATTATCGCCATTATATCTTGGATACGATCCTTAAAACCTCGGAGGAGAGATCGTTAAAACACAGGCAGCCTCCCTTACGCTTCAACCCCCCCCCCCCCCCCCACCCCCCCCCGAA
>JAPYYT010003278.1:0-13507 GCA_030522565.1 Ceratosolen corneri | reverse complement strand
AATGAAAATGAACGGTATCTTTCGAGAGGATATTGTTAATGAGTAATTTAATTTCAATATTAATTAGCGATGTTAGTATCGTTTCGTTGTCATTTTTATTGTGTTAGTTTTACTTTCCGTATGTGAATTGTAGTGTCAAAATACTGAAAAAGTACGTGGCTTATACTTTAAAGATGTTTTTTCTTTTAATAATTACTTTAAATGATAAATTCAGACTTAACGCTATTGATAATAATTTATTTATAATTATTGTAAATTCTATTTGAGTTGAAGCCCGGAAAATTCCAAAAATTATTGACATCTTATATTAATAATAGTTCACAAAAAATTTAACTTTGAACAATGATTAAAAATTATGATTAGAATAAAAAATTGAAATATTACGATGTGGAAGACGTGGAAGTTAATTTATTTATTATATTTATTTAAATGTTTCTTTGATATCAATTACAGTTTTGGTAAAAGGATAAGTACTAAACTTTTCCTTAAGAGCAACTTTCAATAATATTTTAAAAACATGATAGGAATTATCACTGAACAACTTCTTTTCAATGTTCTTTTTTGAGAAAGGTGATATTCCAAACGAAAGTAAAGGGGAGATAAATAGTCGATATTTGGCGGGAATTCAAAGTACCGAAAGGTAGACTTCTAATAGTAGTAATTCGTAAGGTTATTCTAGGTAACAGAATAGAAATGATAAGGAAAAGTTGGGAGGGGGTAAGAGTTGTGATAAAATAGGTTCAAAGGAGAACGCGCTGAAGTACTCAGAATTCTAATGGATACAGTCGCCTGTTGCTTCTCGTGAACGCGTCTTGAAAAGTCTTACGAAATGCTATTTCAAAATCTTTGTTCTATTTTCTGAATCACTTTTTAACGTTTGATTAACGCTACAGCTTCCCTATTTAGCCAGTTTTAATACGATATTTAATCATTTTATGAACTGAACGAAGATAAAGAATTGGTTAAAGAAATGACATATTTAATATTTTCTGAATATTCATTTAACTGCTGAAGTAAAGATTATAATTGCTGACTTTCTGATTAAAAATGGTAAATGTTTTCTACGCATAATGTGAAATATAATGTATGGACATTTGTACGATTGTATTTTCATCGATAGAAATACAATATTATTACAATATTAACTAATAGTTATTAATTATTTTTTGATAATAGAAGTGGAAATGCATCTGTAGTTTATGAAAATGTAAGATTTTACCTACTATAGTTGACAAAGAATCCTATATTATTTTTGTTGAAATTTATCGGAAGGTGTCTTAACCGTATACACTTATGTTCGGTTTGCCTAAGGAGCGAGAGTAGAATAAATAATTAAATTAGAATAAATAAACTTTACTTAACCTAATTTTATATCGTTATGTGTAATTTTCGTACTGACACTTTATCCAGATAAAAGAAAAATGTTTAAAAAGTTGTATCAGTACTTTAGAAGATTTAAAAATTTAGGAAAAACCGCAATTTGGCGGAAAGTAGTTTAGCAAAACTTGGAACAAATCTTTGTCTAATTCGTCACTTAAAATCGTCGATAAATTCGACGGTTAACTTTTAAGGTGCTCAACTGAGTGTACAGTTTTTCAGAGTATACGGACATGATCACGGAGGGTACAGATGGGAAAGTAGCCGCTTCTCATTATAGCAATTTTTCATTGCTCTGTCATACACACGTACATCCACTTTGGTCCACGTTCCTTTCTAAAGAGGGTAGGAAACCAGCCCTGTGTTGCCAAACAGCGGTTACAGCAGGTTGCGTTAGTCCCTGTTCCTCGCTTATATCTCGAATCGTACGTGCAACACGATTTTCTTTTTGTCTCTGCGCGTGACCTGTTGAATTTTTGACTTTGAACATCGGCATGCTCGGAAAAAATAACAGGATAACTTTAGATGGTTGCGTGAAACTTTTCACCAGAAACTTTCTATTTTTGCAACAATGTTGAATAGAGAAGAATTGTGAATAATGTAAGAGAGCGAGAAGTTTTGATAGCTCAGTTGATTTCATAAGTCAAAAATGAGTTAGATACTGCTTTCATTATTGGAGCTTCCGGACTATTGAGCATTGTTCGAGTTTCGAGTTGTCGTTAAAAGTAAGCTCCAAACGCATGTAGACATTTATTCAGTGCGGACTTCATTAGTATTTAATAATTTAAACACTATGATAATATGAACACCAAGTATGAGAGTACTTGGCAAATTTTGCATAATTTTCAACACAAGTAATAATTATAATAAATTGTATTTCTATTTATATAAATATTGAGATACATATGAAATTTGAAACTTTTAACGTTTATTATCGATAGTGATACAACAAAAGTATCTCGCCAATCAATGAGTTTGTTTATAATTATGCCATTTATCATACGTAATTTATTTGAATTTTTTAATCAAATACTTACCGACTGAAAATGAAATTAGACCTATTTTCCATTCAATGTAATTTTACCGTCAAATAAAATAAGTTAGGTCATTCATTCCTTATTTTTAAAGATTTCCATTGGAGCACAAAGCATTTGACAATACACTCAGTGTACCGATTCTTTTGTATTATCTAATTTATATTCGGGATAGCAGAGACAATCCACTATGTTTGAAAATTTTTCTCTTAAATCTGTAAATCGCGTAGAGTGATTCCAACTATTCCATTTAACAAAATGTACAATTTTATATATTATAATTTAATTACATATTATGTGTACTAGTGCATCAGATATCAATCATATCAATATATAATAGATATCAATATAATGTTATTATTAGTTCTAGCATAAATTTTTCATTACACGTCGTATCTGAAATAGTCATGACATTATCTTTCGTAACTTGCGTAGAAATATTATTTTCATTAATGCAATATATTTTATCTCAAATAGAAAATAACAGATATAATTATAATTAGAATTCAAGATCCTAAGATTGTATTCATCCAAACATATTTATAATTATAAATACTTTAGCATGTTTGATGATTTTGTATAATCGGGATACAAATAATTTGACATAATATGATCACTAGATTATTCGCCATCTTCTAAAAATAAAGCAATGCATGCATAATACGACCATTAAGAAATATAATTTTCCAATTTGTTTCTTATAAATGACTATTAGATTTCCATTAGCTAAAAATCCTGGTAGCATTCAATAACCGACAAATAACCGTAAAGGAAATCGTTTTAAAGCGGAAGTGGACTAGAGATGAGGGAAAGACGAGTCGATGGTGACGCGATACGGCACGCCGATCTTGCTAATCTGATTTTCATTGTTGACACAGTTCACTCGACAAGATTAAACCCAAACTAACCTACAACTTTGAGTGGCGCACGCATTCAAGCGCAAACTTGACAAAAAGAGCGCAACGCTGATGGATAATGGCATTTTTTCTTTACTTGACATTTTTTTTTTTTAATTTTATACATGGAGATATGGTTTGCTATTCAGTGGGTGGGGGCTCGTGACTTACTCCTTCATAATGAGTCCAGGAAAATACAAAAATGTCCACGGTTGTAGATTCTCGCGTCGAGGGATGTAAGTGTTTTTAATCTTTATTCACTTTTGTTTGATTTCGTGCATAAATTACTCGAGAAAAAATTAATTTTTATATCCAGTAATTAAGTTCCTTTCTCATTTGACTATTGAAATTATTGTTTCAAATTGGTATCTTTATTATCTTGTTACTTGCCTACGTGATAAATTACACGCAGGTATCTTTACACGTTTCGTGAACATCAGTGACTGCTTGGGTTTCCAAGTTAGATCATCAGTTACAAAATCGAATGAAAGCCAAATAACATAGAATATGAATAAGTATAACGTTTTATCGTATATGCTATTTAAATAAGCTTCTAATTGCACTTTCTACCTCTGTGACTGTGTAATAATCGTGATGTACCGTGAACTGAAATTTGATCAATTCTCTGACCAACCAGTGCTACATATTTCCAAGCACAATATTTAGCAGAGAAAATTATTTGCCATATCGTGACGTAAATACATCGTTAGTTAAAAAAAACCTTGTTATTTAGCTAATAAACCTTGCGTGCATGTACTTTACGCGACCCGCATACGAGTCTGGATAATGAAGACGACCTTAACCAAGATCCCGAATTTGCTGCTGCTGTTGCAAAAACGAGTAACTTCAAAATGGAATAGAACGGGAGTAGGGGGAGGGAAGGCGCGAGCTCTCCTAATAATTCACCCCGCACACTAAGTTCGTAAAAATGCAGAGGAGCGACGGCTAAGAAGCAACCCTCTATTTCTCCCCTGGAACATGCATATTTTTCGGGCGCGCGCTTGTAAAGTAACTTCCTTCTGCCTGCGGTCGCGCCCTGGTACTCTGTCATCCACATACCTATGGTCGCACCACAATTGCTTTATTTTAATGTTAAATTAATGATAGGGCCATATACGAATAAATCTGTCTGATAATGCGGCATGTATTTAGTATGCAGAATGGACGCGTGTTATTGCGCCAGTTATTTCGATATGATGGTTAATCAGCGTTGACGTTTATAAAATTGTAAATAATTTAACGAAGAATTAATTAATTGCAATTAATTCAATGTACCACCATTGAATCACTATTTACCGTAGTATGATGAATTTGATCTTGACCACGTTTGTCCAAGACTCAAACAAATTTACGATTTTATTTGACACTCTAAATGAATTTAACTTGCGCCATGAGTAGTGTCGCTATAGTGAATGCTACAGTGACAAAATGATTTATGTACATAAAAAAATTTTGTTTTATAGCTCTTGAAATTAATGTCGATTGACGAACATTCCTATTATGAGTGGGTACTTTCTTTTTTCAAGCCAATATGGCCCTAATCATTATCGAGAGCAATAGTTTAGAAACGTGATGGCGAAGGATAAGTGTTTCTTAAAACGTAACCGTGTTCCCCATAAAATATAAGATAGGTAGGCAGGATATAGTTTCCAACGAAAAAATGCGAGACAGACAAGTTGCCATGTAGTTAGTGTAGGTATACGTGTTCGATTGTATTCCATTATTGAGTGATTGTGTTGGTTTGTTCAGTAGACGGGCATGTTTCGGCAAACGTTAGAAGACGCATCTGTCTCGGGTATTTATCATCGATGTTGTGTCTTTAATACTTTTGTAGCGAGACCTTATAGAGTGGGGAATGTGTCGAAGGAAGGGCGATAGTCTTTGTCGAAAAAAGAATAACATAAATGAAAAGGATATGTCTGGAGGCGACAATGGCTATTTTGGAGAGCGACGGCCTTGTTGTCATTTCCTTCCGCCACTAGTTCTTTATGAGGACAGGGGTACGATGTTTCTTATTTTGATTTGTTCGCCGCTTGACCGTGACTCGTTGCTTACCCTACGCTTGGATAGCAAAACGATTGCTTGTTTCGTAATCCGATGGATGCAAATAGAAAAATTTTAATTTAAAAGCTGCTGTGAATTTATTCAAAGCCCAACACGCGCATGAATTATTATTCATTGTATAATGAACGGATGCATATTCATCTTCTTGCCATTGTTGTTTTGCCAAACATTGAAAGAAGTCTTTCAATTATCTGGATAGAAGGATCATTTTTATGAGAAAATAACTGTTGTCTAGTTTAAATAGATTATTTAGTATCTTCTATAATGTTACTCGCACTGATTTTTTTTGGAAATCTGACTTTATAGAGTCGATATTTTATTTGAAAAGCTTCCTTCCTATATAATTGATGAGCAACGTCAGTATATTAATAAATACTGTAGCTTTAAACATTTAAAAGCTATTTGAGCGAAAAGAACCTAAATGCCTTCTGATTGTGCGTAATTTAAACGATGTTTTTAATTAGTTTAATTGAATTCTGAATGCTTCATAGTCGATTCATATTGCAATTCTCAAGTATTTAAGTCTAAAGAGCTTAGGTTAAAGTCCTTATAAAATATTTGTAATCCAGAATTAATACGTTTGAGGTTATATAAACAGTAAACAACAGTCTTTGTTACTAATACCACTTACCATTGTCAAATTCCGTCAGAGTGAAAAGTGTGTAGTAATTGGTAAATTGCCTAGATTCAGCACGCAAAGACCAACGTCAATAGAGAACGTCGGTATTTATTCATTTAACGCTTAAATCAACGTTTAAACACCGCTGGCTCTCAGCCACTCCCCAATTCTCGAAAGCTGCCTGTTGCGGTTGTGAATCCGAGTTTCAAAACGAAACCACACCTTTTTTGTGGCATCTATATACGTACGCGAATACATACTCGCGTACATGCACACGCACATTGCTGTGAATCCATAGCTTTTAATCTAATTTATTTTTATTTTGTTTATTATTTTTATGCCCGTATTGTATTTTTTGCCGCCTATGTTTAGTTTTAAATTATTGTTTACTATAAGTTCAGAGTATTTACAATCGAGTGGATATATGTGTAAAGTGGCCGAATCATCGAGACACAAGGCACACATTTCTTTTAAAGGCACCTTGTTAAATATTATGTACAATTTACATAAAAGTATATAAATTAAATTAGTAGAAAATACATTACTCATTGTATTATATTGCTTTATAAATCTTTGATTTAAGATATATAAGCAAGCGACAGTTTAGTGGCTTTTGAAAATTTGCATTACCTCCTTATTAGTTTTTCTGCCATAACTAACATAAAATAATTTATTCAGATCTGAAAAGGCATATGCTCTCCTAACGATTTCATTCAAATTCTTGAAACAAACGAATTGCGGTAAAAACGAAAAAACTTAATGCTGCTGCATCCTTGAGAACTCTCTTTCTTTCAATATCTCTTTGTTAAAGTGTTGGTAGAAACTTGCGCGCGTTCATACGATGAAGCTTCCTGCAAATTTACATTCTGTTTTAATTTATCGTTTGTTTTATTTTTATAAATTTTAACTGAAATAATGTTTTTTATGATATGAATTTAGCTTTTGTATACGAGTTTTGTTATATTTTCTTCCAAATTTATTTAAAAAATGTTTTAGTCGGGTAATTTCTTGAATATACATTTGTGAATTTTATTTCATGCAAACTTTTTCATTATTTGTGTTTAGAAATATTTGAAACGTACATTAAACCCTTGAAAGTCATTATCGTAATAAAGTTTCTTGAATGCACCTTGTTTTTCTTTACATGTCTATTCTCAAATAATAGGCTATTCGTAATTCTAGTCCGCCACATATGAACGTTTTACTTATTTATATATATATATATTATATATACTATATATATATACACTATATATATATATATATATATATATATATATATATATAGTGGTTTAAGTAAACGAAAAATAGCTAGTAAAAGTATATTTAGTAGGTCATAAATTAAACAACCTTTTTAATAATATATTTTCATTTTTTTATATCGTTAAATAATAGATAGTTTGTTATTATAAAATAAAATAAAAAAACATATAAATATGCGAATTTTTGGTAGAAAAATATATTTTCAGAGTTTGGAAATGGCATATTAATAATATAAATATTATTCCATTTTTTTTCTATTCATACAAATTGCCGTATGTTTGTCCTCTTCACGAGTAATTTAATATGCTTTTCTAAAATAACAAGCTTTAACTTTCATATCATGTATGATGAAACAAGAACTTAAAATGGAAAGCTCTTTTATAAATATAAAATTTGTACTTTGCATACGCTTGTACATTAAAAGATTACAAATTATCTCTAATTTTTTTAATGCAGTAAAAATTCTTAGAATATTTACTTGAATAATTTGTTAGATAATGGTGAAAAAATTTATATAGAAACAAATAAATAAGATGAAATTAAAATATCTAAATAAACATTACGTTATTGGTCTTTAATTTATAGGATTACTTTTATTTAAATGCAATAAAACAGGGATTTTGCGTATTGAATTAATATTTTTTATTATTTGAAATGGCGACTGTTTTTGAAAATTTTCAAAATTTTATAAACCTTCAAAGATGCTGAAAAAAATTGGTTTTTAACAGAACAAACAGTTAAAATCGAAACGTAAAGTATCATCAAGCTGAAACGAGCGAAATGAAATATCTTTAAAATATTTACATAAAATTTCTTTTTCCATTAAAAGAAGGCGAAATATCGAAAGTTATAAGGAAAAAACGTAACAAAAGAGAAGCCCACGCGTTTCGAGTTTTCGCGACGGAAAGCTTCCAGGTTGATTCTCCGAGGATAATATACATCTCTTTCGTTATCTACAAGCAAGAATTGCATTTTTCGATCAGTTAAACCGACTAAATCTCAACAACGTTTTTTTAAGAGACTCACGCGACAGACAGGATAAGCTGTAGGCCTTCACCTACGAATTCGCATCCCACAACCCTGTATATATATATATATATATATATGTATGTGCAGTCGAGCTGCCAGTAGATTTTCAAAGAATTGCCGTGGCAGTAGAGAGAAAAGAGAGAGGGAGAAATAGAGAGAGAATATAGAATATTAAAGAAGAGAGGAAAAGAGGAGAGAGCGCGAGTCGAGTGGATCGGGCTGTGATTGAAAACTCAGCCTGGGGCAACACACAACGGGCTTCGATTTAAATGTGCGCTTGGCTGAGTGAACCTCTTCTACTTATATAGGCATGCTACGAATATACATGCGCATAAATTCATACGAGATATACAGGAAATTTTTTTAGCAACGGATCGTTTGAGCATCAATTTTCATGAATTAAGTTTTTGTGTGCTCTCCTTCTCCTTTTTTTGCCAACATATATATATATATATATATATATTACGAACAGTGGACCTAGAAGAAGAAATTGAAATGTTCTGCTATGTATTGGGCATTTCTACCTTCTCGGCTATTGTGATTAGGAGCATCTTTAGTAAACCAGAACTCGAGAGCCAGCCCATGCGGTTTGCCTTATTTTTCATATAATTTTTGGAACGAAATTGCTTAAAAAGCGAATTTTCGATGATTTTCAGGGTATTTCATACTCGATATAAAACCACACTTCATATAGACTACATTATATACAGGTATAATTTAACTTAAAAACTTTTAAGCAGGCACAATTTTCAAGCAATCACAAACTGCTGAATTAGGGACATGAAAATTAATGCCAAGAAATAAGAATGATTTGCGGCTTGTTAAGCTGAAAAGGTACAATTTTAGTCAATTTAAAGTTGTAAATTATGGAACAGAATTTGTACACTAAAATTCAAATATATTTTCATACAATATGTTGGCGAGTCTTGTATAATGGAATTTTTTTGTAATTACGTTCCAGGCAAAACTCGACAAGAGCCAAAATGGCAAACCTTCTCGAGTCATACACATCAGAAATATTCCGAACGACGTGTCTGAAACCGAGATCGTCCATCTGGGCATTCCGTTTGGTCGCGTCACCAATGTACTCGTTCTTAAAGGCAAAAACCAGGTAAGTCAATTATTTTCATAATGAATTTAATAAAGAGAATGTATGAAGAATCCTTCAGCTGCATAGTATTTATTTATATTGAATTGGAAGGTATGCACAGTGGTGTTTCCAAAATTAGCGATGTAATTTTAAGACATAATTTATAATTTCATAATTTATGATATTATTCAAACAAACGAGAGAATAGTTCAAATAGTTTAATGTTCGCACAACAATTGTCTACACGGTAAATGGTCATTCTTAAAACGAACGGCGGAGTGGCAAAAAAAAGAAAAAAAAAAAAAAAAGAAAAAAAACACAAGGCTGTGAGAAGGGGAGCAAAACTTGGGCTATGAAACCCATTCCCCACATTCTGAATAGAATTACACTTTTGCGTATTGGCAAGCCGCTTCATGCCGCATTGCCTGCTCGCTCTACTCTTGTCGCGCGTGCAACAACAGAAACAATCGAATCGACGATCATCGTTTATCTATTATCTGGAAACAAAGGGTTGAGCGCATCTCGGCGCTTCCCGCTTGTTCAATTGTTCATTACCTGGCTGCAGCACTTTCGCGTATGAAAACACGCACCAATAGTCCGACCTAATCTAACTTGACACTATTCGCGGCATCGATACCTCTTTGCATGCGAGCTTGCCAGTATGATCCATGCGATCCTCGGGCGTACGCGCGCGCGCACAATAGAGAGAAAGATAATCAAGCAGCCTGGTCTCTAAAACGATGTCTCGGAACTCTGGATTCTCAACTTGTTGCAAATCGGGAATTGCAACTGACTGAGCGTTTAAAAGTGAAACTCCGCTACACAAATTGTAGCTTGTTCTTTTCTACATTTTTATAGTCGCGCATGCATTGATAAAATGCCTTTGTCGCGTGTTGGACTATAATTGGAGTTTAATTGCGATACCCATAAATGGCTTGATTTTTAATTTCGGCAGTTTGTTTTTATCCTATGCAATTCTATTTGCAATTCAAATAATTCTTATCACTTTAAATATTAATTTGCTCAGTGATTAATTTATTTATTTAGCAAAATGAAAGTTGATATAAATAACAGTCGAATATTTTTAAACTGATAGAATATTAGTTTCCCGCCATGGTCGATTATTTTTAATACCCTTTTTTCAATTATCGACTATAGTTGGTAACTAACATTTATTTCAGTCATTCGCTTTTCCCATTCTGTTCTCCTGCAAGTATGCGAACGAGTCCACGAGGTATTTATTCATTGACTTGAAATGCCAATCTGATAAAGCCGATTTTTGTCCAATCTATTACGTATTCAATGAGAAAAGCTCACTAATTGAGTAGTTTCTTTTTAATTACTTAAGCTATGTAATGCATTTTTTTATTTAGGCATTAGTTAATTTTCTGCATCTATTGCGCACTCCCTCAATAGTAATAGGATACAAAAACTAAGCGATGAAGTAACTAAAAAATGGAAAAACAGGATACACCATTTTGAAATAAGGGAGGTACACTTGACAAGATAATAATATTCAAAATATATTTGAAAATACAATTTTTATTGATAGTTTTTCCCTTGATTCCATATTTATTTTTATTTCGTAGCTTATAAATGTTATCGTTGAAAGTGAAAAATCTTTCTTTTAATGATTAAAAATAACTAAAGTAGATTGTTTGGTTTATCATTTTTATGTTCCAGATATATTACTATTTATAATATTATTATTTATTATTTATAATTAAAAATAATATTATTCAATTACATACATAATAAAACTACAAGATTAAATAAAATACAAATTCAATAGTTGTAGTCGGAGCTATTATATACTTTTATATGTAAATAGGAACGTAAATATTGCATCGACTAACTAGCTTAATGTATTCTGCATAATGAACAAAGACTTTGTGACATCGCATGATACCTATGCGTATGGAAGTGTAATATCTGTATTACTTGTCGCAGCAATGGCATTACCATCTCTATAGGTTACCAAATTTAGTTGTACAGAGGGATCAGACATGCCAAGGATATTCGGAAAATTAGCGATCTGCGCGAGTCTGCGTCTGTACATTTCACAGAGATAGGTTTATTATGCGAGCGTGGCACGTGCGAATAGTAAAATTGTATATTGGCGTGAATAAGCCCGTAATTTTTGTTGTCCATCCAACCAATCAGTTTTATATAATGCAAATAGAGACGTTTTTATTTTTTGATTAACGAATGTATTATTTCTCAATGCTAGTTCATCGAGTTTTTGTATTGCAAAAGCAATGCAATTAAGAGATTAGCTTTCTTTGATACGTATTTGAAAATTAAAAGCTATTTTTGATAATTACGTCTGATGATAATAAAAAACCAATAACTGCATACATTTTACATAAACTTTGTAAATCTTTTATTAGAGCTATTATATAACTTACTATTGCATCTAATGTACATCCTGTTTGTAAGGAGCTGTAATTCAGCGCCAAGTTTTTAATATAGACCATTACTGTAAACTATCACTGACCACGGAAAAGGGAATTTTTACAAAGCTGATGGCGAATGCTTCGTTACGAAATATTAAATAGCCAAAGCGGACCGAAATTAACAGTAAATTAACAGGAAATGTACAGTGTTTGAAAGTCTACTTTTCCATTGCTACCTATTTAATCCTCGGTTTTAAGCACATCTTTCATTATTGGATTATTCGTTTATGTAACAGAGGCAATAAATTCCAAATAATGTTTAAAAATTTGTAATAACCGGCGAAACGAAGTTGAAAAGACCAAAGCTCTTTGAGAAATGTAAAGTTAAGTTTGTAAATTAAGACCCTCTGTAAAATCCTCTTTATTTGACCTAAACACCCGCTGCCAATGAATTCCCACAAGTGCACGAGGTCAGCGAATAAGAGGACCCGCACGTATGATGTGTAACGCATTTATTACAAAGATCGCAAGCTGTAAACTCAGCCCTGCGTGTGACGTCGGTCGGCTCGGTCAGAGGATTTAAAATATACATAATTCCGAATGATGAGGGAGAAAGTAGGAAGAAAGAGAATCACATGCGCATTAACGTCGCAAATGAGGCTGTGTAAGCCTCAACAAAAGTGCGTGCTTAGGCTGAATCAAATCAGTAAACAACGATGGCTGCCACGACGCTATCGTTCGCGAGATGTGTGAAAACTCTCGGGCTCGTTATTAAATGTTGGTGCTGCTCGACCAGATGGTTCTATAATCGAAATGGCTGAGATTATTTGTATTTTCCCGTATGTGCTTATACGTATGCGTTATCGTGTTAGGTATTTTTCATGATTACGATGATACGTACTTTTTGCAGGCAATGGCCTATGTCACCGATGCTCCAATCGAGCATGTTAATACCGCGTTAATTGACTGCCGTTGTCCTTGAAATTATTGCGAATGCAATGCTCAAATGAGTATTACATTTTGTTAAGTACTACAGCATTTAACTTTATGCCGACTCCCTCTACCTTTTACTTTTTAAAAACTATCTTACGAATTATTATGTCCGTATATTCTATCGCACTTTATCTCGTGTTAATTTATATTTCAGTTTTCTTTGGTAAAATGATTAATTTTACAGACAATTATATATTTCTTTGGCCATACTCTTAAATTAATTTTTATTCATTATTACTATTTATCTACTCGCGTTTGTTAAGGGTTTTATTATTATTCATTCTCCGGTAAATAATTGTTTGCAATTCTGGATACGATCATGAATTATGGCTAAGAGTTGGAGATACATTATTATTGCGGGTGTTCAATTTTATTTTTATGACGCTGTGATCTTTTTATTTGACAAGAGCTGTGCAATTAATGTGGACAGGATTTTGTAGGTTACATATAATCATAAGAGATCGTAAGCATAATTGCAATAATAACAATAACAAGAACGATGAGAGTATTCTCCTCAAGGTGGCGTAGAGGAGAGAAAGATAGTGGAAGGGCTGAGATAGCAGGATAGAAAAAAACGAAAACGAAGATGCCATATGTAATACAATAAAACTGTCTTTGTCGATCTGGTAAAAATATAATGGCACCTTTATCTGCAATTTTAGTTTTCGCACTATCGGAATATTGATTGAATATAAATTGAATATTGCGATGCTTGGAATAGTTGCGTTAGTCGTGATTCAACAGGG
>JAPYYT010003275.1:0-13507 GCA_030522565.1 Ceratosolen corneri | reverse complement strand
GCTTGAACTTTATATTGCCGAACACTGTATATTAAGAATCTCTTTTTGATTTGATTGATTTTTGAGAGATTTGATTTCAACGAGAATTCTGAAGCGCAGCGCGCCTGCAATCTAGTTTTGATGTCTCACCCCACTCCTTGAGTAGGGGTGGTCTCTTTAGATTTTGGTGACAGTGGGAAGAATTTGCTTATTGTTTGAAGATAATTTTCTGCTGTCATTGGAGCTTTTGACAAAAATCTCAACGCCCTTTTACAGGGGAAGGGCAAAGTGCCAGAGGTGAAGTGATGGCAGCCTTTGAGACGATATAAAGTCTGGTTGGGTTTTTCATGAATTCAAATTCTTGTCAGTTCGTTAAGAGCTTATCACGAAATATAGCAATTATGCTGCTATACCTAGAAGGATTTGTCGGTTGTTTTTACTAGGCTCGTATTCCAAGACGCGTGATGGTTATATCTACTATGCCGAAAACTTTTCGAGGCACAGTTCGAGTAAACATGATCGCAATTGGTCATAAACAAAAGAGAAATAATATTCGATGTACTTTTTGAATATATTCGTAGGCTCTTGGCACACATCTGGCAGTCATAAACCTATTGAATGTATATAAAAAGAATTTGCAAACAAAGAGGTAGTACCGAGACTCGAGAAACTGCATGATTCTCGATCAGTAATAATAAATGTTTATTAGTTGGATATTGATTATTAGGCTATAGCTAACATAGAAACAGTTAGTTCAGAAATTAAATATGTTCAGTGGTATGATATTATCAATTCATTTTAATATTTCTAATACATAATTTTATTTATTTAAATTAGGAAATATTAAATTTTTTAATTAAACAAAAAATTAGGTAAATTGGACTTATCATAGTTTAAAAATGACTAAATAATCCATTTAAGAATCGAATTTCTTTGCACAATCGAAGTTCTTTGCAGTATTATTATTAAATATGAAATAATAAATGAATTTAATATAATTATTATGCTTTTAAGTTTTGTTTTTGGTAGCATTTGTGACGTTAAATACTATTTCTTATTTACATTTTTAATTTTTATACTTTTTCAATATTTCACTTATTGTTTTATTATTAATTAAATATATCAGGTAAATCAAAATCATTTATAGAGTAAAATTGATTTTACTTCCTTAGTATTTATACTCTTTTTTTACCTTATTCAATCAATTTCAGTTTACTTTTTTTTGAGAGCAACTTTCGTTTTTCTTTATTACAAATTTTCAAATGCACTATGATGTCTTCTATTGTCGTGAGGTTGGTTGCTCTTGGATATTAAGTAGTCGTTTCATATTATGCTCTCTAATTATTTCTATACGTATTGCGCATGTTAATAAATAATAATAAAATGCTAATATTTATACAAAATTATTTTGAAATTTTAAATAAATGGATGTTCTTCTACTGTATATATTTAAAAGTTTTACTAATTTAATAATGTTGGATGTAATGAATTATTATTAAAGCCAATTGGAAATATAATATATATGTGTGTGAGTGTGTATGTGGCTATGTATCTATATCAATTTTTCAGTAAATAATAGGTTAAAATAATTTATATTTTTGTTTAGTAAATAAATGAAAAAATAAATTTATAAAAATTTACTGTCCTTAAACAAAATATACAATTTTGTTTTGATTTAGAATATATTATGATATTCTTGCTGCCTATTACGTGATAATATATTCATTATTTATTATTAAAATATTTATTTGAATAATAAATATTGTTTGATATTCCGTATAACATACGAACTTTTCATTAGAATATTTCTTTGTTTGGAAAATTCATTGTAAGCTTTTAACATTTTTATGATTCAATGTTTCAAAGTTCAATGTTATTTTCAGCATATTAATTTCAATAAACGGTATTACAGTAACATACAACTTTCATAAACTTTCTTTCGATACCTATTGTTACGGATCCCCGTTTACTATTTGGCTCTCCCTCATAGCATCATGGGGACTGTTTACACATCGGGTCGTTTCCAAAACCGTTCTACATTTTAATAATTTAATAATATGAAATTTTATTATAGTATTTTGTTGTTTGCTGTGGTTGGTACAGTAAAAAAAATATTTTCGAATAAATTAAATTTTTGTAATGAATATTATTGAAGTTACAATGTTTTCTTATAATTAAATTCCATAAAAACTTTTCTTTAATATTCAGTACCAACAACTAAAACGAGAAACAGATGATTCTTAAAAAATTTGATAAAAGAAATTTTGTTTTAATTACATTACATAGATCTAAAGTAAATTAATACAAAGTTACAAAAAATATTTAAAGATAATACATAATCAAATATTATTTTAAACGATCATGTCTTAACATTAAGTAAATTACTTTTAAAAAATAGAATAAAAATATCAATTTCAAAATTTCGATTACAGCATAATTTTGTGTAGCATTTGAAGTAAAATTAAAAATCAGAATCTAATATTTATACTGTATTACTTTTATGGATGCAACTCATTTTAAAGGTTGTTGTAAAATTCAGAAATGTTCATTTACAGTAGAATATTGGACGAAGCACTATGTAAATACTTTATAAAATAATAAAATGTTAATATGAAGATAATCAATTGATAAATAAATAAAACTTGTTATTTTTAAGATCATATGATTAATAAGTTTGATTATTCAACTTTTTCATAACGCTTTATAAACTTATAAGTAATAATTATTCAGGTATTAACCTGTGAATGGACAGACTTTCATGATTTTACTATAAGATATTCTTACTAATCAATAAACTTCTCAGTATGAAATTAAAAGAACTATATTATTTTATCATTCAAATTAAATTACTTTTTTGTAAATTAAATCTTTGTGCTTTGTAAATTTAATCTTTGTATTTTGTAAATTAAATTGTAAATTGTAAATTTGTAATTAAATCTTTTATAATACATTTCAAAACAAATAGTATTATGTTAAAAAACGTTTATTCTTATATAAAGCACCATCGAGTATAAAATAAAATATTTAATTGAAATTAAATCGATTTATACATTGATTATATATATTTGAATAAAATGTGCAAATGTATATAAATATATTTTTTAGAATAATTGAAGTACATTGTACATCTTACAGTTTTTTTTTATAAATCTCAAGTTAGTTTAACAATTATATTTATATATAAACCATTTATAATAAAATTTTTATTTTCACATTTTAAAGTGTAATATTAATATTAAATGTATTTATAAAATTAATAAAAATTTACTTTATAAATCAATTATTTTATAATGTTATAATTATTAAATATTAAAATAAATCGAATTATATACATATATTTATTTATATAATTTTAATTGGCACTTTGATGTTTTTATAAATTATCTATATGACATACTATAATAATAAATATTCTGAAGAGCAGTAAAATAAAAGCCTAAATTCTTTTACAATATTTAAGTTTCAATTAATCCAGTATATGCAGGAAATACTAGGAAACGTTTATGTATACAAAAGGAAATATCACAAAGACATGAAAACGCGCGGAAGAAAGTGAAATGATATCACTTCACATGGATGCCGTTAAATACAAATATATTTATAGTATATGCATTTAAGGGTTGCGATTGAAGTATTTTTTTAGGAATGATAAGGTATCGTCTGCGATGTTGCAACTAGATACAGGTAGACATAAAATGTTTTAAGATAATATACGGTTTAGCTCAGTGTTCTTATTATATCAATTTTCTTAATTTAATATTTCAATTTTCTTATTTCTTTATTTAGTCTAAAGCGATTAATATTGATATATTCTACATATTTATCAATGAAATTCATTTTATATTTCTAGTTAAGAAGCTAAGAATTTATAATATAATTATAATTAAAATTAATTGAAATAAATGATCTATTTTATATATTAATTATAGAAATTATTTGTCTTTGTCTTGAATTGCCTGTTCCTTGCTGTCACAATAATCAGGCGTAAATTGAATACCGCTAAGCTTAGATTGGTTCTATTAATTATTTTACTGTGTTATTTATTCTAATCAAATAATTGGTAATTATAGATGAGTCTAAGTAATTGCGGTGGTGTTATGCCTATTTGTCTTACTATTTATTTAATTACTTACTGGGATATGGTAATTAACTATTTGCGCATGCACCGTTCAATTATACATTAAACAGCGCTACACCCGCTATTCTGTAAATTATACGTATTGGTCGTTAGTTACCTTAATTTTGTTTTTTCCATTTTTACATTCCTGTGTCTGCTGGTCTACGTGAGTAATGATTCAGCGTTCAGTCGCAAATTGAACACCGCAGGCCCATTTGTTACGTTATATAACTTGCAAAAACTTGGCATCAGCTTCGGGTCGAAGCTTCAATGTAATAATGCCGAACACTAATGTTTGAGAATCTCTTGTTTGATTGTAAGGCCAATGTAATTTTGATATGTAAGATTATTTTAGACAGCGGATAGGAAAAAAAAAAATCTCTAGGAGAATTCTGAAGCGCAGCGGGGTGCTGTTTAGTTTGAATATCTTCAGACCGATCCTTAAGTAGGGATCCTTGAGTAGTAGGAATTCTTTAAGAGTGGCAAGTTTTGGTAATTGGAAGAAAACTAATTCTCTGTTGTCATTAGAGCCCTAGCCAAATTGTGTCATCGTCCTTTTGAAAGAGGTAGTGGCGAAATGTGATAAGGTGGCAGCGCTTCGGGACGTCAGACCTTGGCTTGCGCTATTGCTCCGAGGTTTTCATGGTTTTCAAATTTATACCGGTTTATTATAAAATCATTACAAAGTTTGGCAACTATGCGATTATTCCTAGATGATTTTGACCGTTACCTTTACTAGGCTCATATTGCAAGACACGTGATGACCATATTGACCATTGCCGAAATTTTAAGGCTTAAAAAGTGGTCATAAATGAGAGAAGTAAATACTCGATGTATTTTCTAATTATATTCGTAGGCTCTTGTGACATATCTGGCAATCATAAACATTTTGAATATTTCAAAAAGAATTTACCAACAAAGAGGTAGTAGTACCAACGGTCGAGAAACCGACGGAATGTGGAATTTATATTAAGAAATTTAGGGTTCATGAATGTTTTTAAAAATAGAGAAATAATTAATTAAACTTTCTTAAAATGAAATTTTGTTTATTTAAAAATTAAAATTCATCTTTAAAATTATATTTAACTTTTACAATTAAAATGTTTTTAAAATAAAATAAATTTTGTTGAGGTATCCTCTACCTTGCTTTCGTGGGCTCAGTTTTACCTATTCCAACGGCCCACTGATAGGGGTCTCACCTGCGTGAGTGTATGCACTCCCTGATTTTAAGGAGTGGGGATATAATAGGATTGATGTTGACGGTAGGATAGATTAAATCGTTAAACATGTATGTATGCTGGTTGCTATTATTTAATGATAAACTCTCTATTATTATATACAACGGTTGTTGTAGTTATTTATACTTGTTTTGTGTGTGTGTGTGTGTTTGTGTGTGTGCACGCGTGCGCGCGTAATAGTTAACACTAGCGAACGATCCGTGTATGGTAAACAATAACGATTTCGACGCGTGAACGAATCAATGATATTTGAGAATCCGCCGTGCGATTAGTCTCTTTCAATTTGAGATAGATTTAACAAACCACTACAATAGGTGAAAGGTTCAATTGTGCGTTGACTCTGCTTTGCTTTAGACCCGGCGCGGATCCGCAGAAGAGGATGGCTTCCCTCTTTGTTTCTTGCTGAGAAAGTCCCAGCGTTCCAATTACCCACGTTGATGTTGAAAGGTTGGTACTGTCAACCCAGCGTTGACAAACTCGCTTGACTTAAGCAGTAGGGAGTGCGTCGGCTTCGAAATCATTCACGACGGCGTTTATCTTCAATCTTCGTTACCTTGCGGTTGTCACTGTTTAGTGAAGATTGTACGTTAATCATAGACACCCAAAACGATACCGACGCCACGGAAACCGTCACCCAGCACTCACAGTTCGCATTGCGACTTTTCGCCACCCTGCCGGAACTAATTCATTCGATTTTTCCTATTGGTCCCGCGATCTGCACTAATTGTCATTGGTGCACTGAGTTTTCTGTCCTTATTGTTTTTGACCATTGGGCGGGCCTTTTCTCGCATGTGGTCACACTACGAGCGAGTTCACTGCGTAGGTAGAGCGGGGGAAATTAAAAAGTTGTTTCACTTTACCTAGCCCGGGCGATGTGGCGATAATTGCAACCATTTGAGCACTTTTCTTTACTTCTGCTTGACCCTTGACTCACGTACTATCCGAATGCGATGGTCCCACGACTCTTATTGTGCCTAGTCAATTCAGATTTGTCACTGAACACTATGAATAGTGTCTTATAATTTGTTCGTTCGAATTTCAGTCACGTACTTTTTGTTTGTAAATTCTTCTTCGAAATATTGAAAATGTTTATGATTGCCAGATGTGTCTTAAGAACCTACGAATATTAAATATACATAGAGTATTTCTGTTCTCTTGTTTATGACCATTTACGATCTTGTTTATGCGGACTGCGCCATCAAAATAATTCGGAATAGTAAATATGACCATTAACTGTCTTGCAATACGAGTCTAGTAAAAACAACAGATAAGACCTTCTAAGAATAACAGTATAGTAGTTAAATTTCGTAAGAATTCGTAATGAACCGACATGAATTGGAATTCATAAAAATGGCTGACGTTATTGCCTGACGTCCCGAAGCGGTGCCATCACCTCACCTCCGATACTGCACCCTATCCCATAAAGGGCGTTAACATTACTTAGATAGAGCTCCAATGATAACAGAAAATTAGTCCTTTGATGACCACCCATACACAAGGAGCGGGGTGAAGACATTAAAACTAAACAGCACACGCACTGCGGGGCCTGAAATCGTAGCTTTTCAAGGAAAATCTTAAAGTTGAATATAGTGGTCTTAATAAGTTATTTTAAACAACAGCAATCAATAACAATCAACTGGTGCAATTCAACCCTATTTCTTTATTGGCCCTTGTTCTCTTACGCTGTAACGACGACCCGGATGTGACTAGGGTGAGCGATAAGCCCCAGGCTCTACCGTCCGGCAAAAAGCCCATAGAGGGCAAGATGGAAACTAACAGGCAGCAGAAGCTGCTATTTACCAGAATATATCATAATTATCACACTTTAGTAAGATCCGAGGCGGCATTCACTTTACTCATTGAGTGCCGCAGACGATCTCGCTCACATTACGCGTTCGGCAGACCTCCAGCAAATTACTGACCTATAAATACAGTATGTCACATACTGACACCAACATTAACTCGAATCAACAACTCAATTTCATACATGTAATTAACCGTTCATGCAAACCTCGCGGTATTCAATTTACGCCTGAATTTGTGTTAGTGCGGAATTTACACAAATGAAAATAAAGATAGTATCATATTTCAACATATATTAAATAGAGACACCATCATTATTTTCGTATATTTTCATTAAAGACAGTGTACAGTATTACAATCGCCATCTTCGTCTAAGCTTATTTTAATACTACTTCTCTCCCCTTCCACGGTCGGTCTCTCTCCCACACCACCTTGCGAGAGTACACGCACGGGTTACGTCCGAACAAATAGTTAAATTCACAAAAAGAAGAATGATCCGATTAGTTTAATGTTGCAATATAAATATAACTTTCAACAAATTCAGTATTCGCTAAGTTTTCATATCCCACAGGTGTGGTTTTGCTTATAGGATGCTGAACATGTATTTGATGGCTGGACAGACTTACATTTTTAATTTTTGGTATTTACATTAATCAGTAGAATCCTTGAATAAAATGTACTATAAATATTTTGATTAATTTTTAATTCTTTTAGGAGTTTGATAAAAAAAAACAATATACATTATAGGCATATTGAGTGCTCAAATAATGAGAATCTTAATTTTCTTTATTATTTTAATAATTAAGTACTGTATACATTAATTGATTCAGCTATATGTATTTATAACTCAAACATAATATCTAAATATTGTTAATATATAATAAATAGGTAAAGATATATAATAAATTGAATAATATTTACTAAATTCAAAAAAACATATTAAAATATCTTTTAAACTGCAATTTAAAATAAAAAATTTTTAATTTAATAATTTTAATTTGGTACATACGTGTTAGAAAACCGAATAGGAACTCGAAAGTCACTAAATAATATTGTTTCTTTTGACATTTGTTTCGACTGCTTTTTATGTTTATTAACAAATTTTCCATGTTATATATTTTCATATTATATATTTCCATGTTATATAATATTTCATGTATATTTTAGCTTTAACAGTGATTTGAAACGGTCGAGTTTTCCCAGCATTCTACTCGAAAGATCGACGACGATCGTATCGATATCACATATATTGCAAGGCGCATGTCATAAAATTAACGGACAAAACATTCAATAACCCACGCGTATTTGCCAAACATTGTACGAGATGCTTTCACACCAAATAGATGCATATTTTGAAAAGTGTAAATATCAAGCGATGCCACGGGCTGAAGCGTCGGTACAAGATTTCACATGCCGACCCGGCGTTTCGAAATTGTCGACACTACCAGTCAAAGGGCACCAATGATAACAGAATAATTAGCTCTTAATCAATCACCGAAAATTCCCACCCTCATAGAAGAGCAAGAAAAGTCCTCCCTCGCAAGAAGCGGGGCAAAGCCTTTAAATATTGTGGCTTCGACGCGCCGTATCCGATTCGTTTGGTCTACAGAACCTTAATATCGATCTGTTGTTCTGTAATCTCTCAATACAAAGTTGTATATAGTGACTAGCTTTTCAACGACGAGTATAAGAAAAGAAAGTATCAAAGTTGAAAACTCGCACTGGTAGGGAAGCAAGGGCTCTGGATCGTGCTACACGCTCGACGCGATCGAAGCAGAGGAAGCAGCCGCTAAGATTCAATCGTCCTGCACGCAAGGAAACGTGAGCAAGTACCAGCAGTGTAAGCCATTGAGCAGACACACCGATTCGATGGTAAACCCTGTTGATCTAAAGTAACAGAACAAGTTCATGCTTGGTGAGATTCAATTCACGCATGAATATTACAGTATTATGGAATGACATATAATTCATAAAATCATAACATCTCTCCAAGCGTCGTGATATTCAAAATTACGCCTAAATATTATGCCTGTGCGGAAATAAATAACTTTTAATTAAATTCACGGAATTCAACATATTTGTAAATTCACGTAAAGCTATCGTGGTGTTCAATTCGTGTCTGAATGTTAAGATAGTTCGAGATTTGTAATTCTAAATTAAAAGAGCATTATAATTATACCACAACGTCTAAAGACAGCATTAAATTTCAATACATTAAAATAAACACCATTTTACAGCATTACCCACGCCACTTTTGCCTCTGTTTTTTCTACCCTGATATCTCTCTTTCTCCACTATCCGCCTCTCTCTCTCACACCACCTGGGATATCATTTTCTCGGGTTATTTCCCTAACAATATGAATTTAACTGTTGAATTAAATTTTTTATTACAATTTTTCTGTAGATAAACCATTGAAAAAAATTGAGTATTGATATTTTTTAATCTACAGTGCATTATATATATATATATATATATATATATATATATATATATATATTATTCGAGTTTCCGTTGGTTTCTCGACCGTCTGTACTACCTTTTTGTTTATAAACTATTTTCGAAATATTCAATGTTTATGATTGCAAGATGTTTATCAGAGTTTATGAATATAATCAGAAAATACATCGAGTATTTACTTCTCTCATTTATGATCTCTTTTTACAATCGTGTTTAATCGGATTGCGCCTCGAAACTTCGGCAATAGTCAATGTAACCATCATGTCTTGCAATGCGAGCCTAGTAAAAACAATGGATAAGATCTTCTAGGAATAATCGTATGGTTGTGATACTTCGTGATATATTCATTACAGACCGATACAAATTTATAAAGCAGGAAAACTCAAGCCATGCTTCAAAACGTCGGTTCAAGCCGCGGCCCAACCTGTTGAAACTCAACTACCTCCACCACCCGCACTTCGTATTCAATCTTCAACAGGACGTTGATATTATTTGGTTTGGGCTCAAATATCAATTGAAAATTAATTTTCTTCCAATCACTAAAACTTCCCACTCTTAAAGAAATATAAGATGACTGCCCCTACTCAAGGAGCGAGGTGAAAACATTAAAACTAAACAACACGCGTGATGCGACTCAAACTTCTCCCAACTTTTAAGGTTTACCTAAAATAATCGCAAAGCAAAATACAGTGGCATTAAGAAGAGATTTTAAAAGATCAGCGATCGGCAATAGTATAATGAAGCTTCACACGACGCTGATAATAAGTCACTGTAATTTAAATTACTCCCCTGCAAACGTTCTCCTCCGTACTATGCCAATGTCTTCCCGGAGTTGAACGATAGAGAATGCGTCTGCTTTTACGTCTGTATAAGCTCCAGAAGGACAAAGGTGGGAATAACAAGCAACATAAGCAAGTATCGACCGGTATTTAATACACCATAGTGAGGCCACATAGGCGTTCAATTCAAGAACGCCGCGATAAAGTTGGCCCACATTACGCAATCGGTCGGGCGCCGACGTAATTGCTGATATGTAACATATCTAACGAGAAACAACAATATTCTGGATATATAATCGGTATTTAACACACTATACTGAACATTAAACCTGTATATATGATCTGTATTTAACACATTATACTAAGCATTAAACTAGAATTAACGACATTTGGCACATATAATTAATAGTTATTCCAAGCTTCGTGTTATTTATTTTAAGCATCGTGATAGTTCGAAATATACAAATCAAGATAAAGACAAGATGATTATTTCCATATATTTTCAATAAGGACTATTTTATAATATTACATACGCCGTTTTCGTCTTTGTTTCTTTCTACTCTGTTATCTCTCCTGTTCCATTATCTACGTTAAGATTTATGTTTAGAAACTGTATCCAGTGATGATGTATAAGGGCATTCTTCTAATCTAGGAATCTTAACTGTATATCTATAAGAAATTTAATGACTATATATCCAACTTCCCCTTATTTCCTCCTCGAAACTCTATTCTGCATACAAATCTGCAGTCTATGCACTAAATCTTTCATCTCACAAGTAATAATTGTTTATTGCTACGTTAAGTATTAGCCTAATCAGGTTCGGTCCCCGTTAAGAAAGCACCACCTTTATTACCTAAGCATTTACAGAATCGTGTAAATATATCAATCTTTACTATTTATTATTTTCACGTATTCAACCATTTCTGATTAAATACTTCTTCCGTTAACACCGCGACAGGCACTATTACTTTAAGAAGTATATTACTAGTACTACCCCTACTAACTCCACAGCCTGTACATATTATTAAGTACTTCAGCTTAGCGAGTTATATTGTCGCGACTGCAGTCACTGCCCTCCTGTATATTCATATCTCAAACAGCAAATAAATAATTCCTGTATTAGTCAGAGGTAACTCCTCCCTTCATTTCCTTTACAACTTTTAAACAATAGTCAATTTACAACTGACTATCGCATTCCTTTATCTTATACTATCTTTATAGATTATAACTTATTATAACATATTGTTATTTATTTTCAATATATATTCAATAAATTATTTAAGCGCGCAGAAAACTCCGAAGTCTCGTTTCTTTGACACCTATTTCTATCATCCTTTTTCAAACTATCCGTCTTTCTCCAATTCCCGAACAGTATCAATATCCTATATAGTACAATATGCCATTAAAAATGTATTCTTATAATTATATTGTTTATATAAACAATTTTTAAAGATAAATTGTCAATTATTTGTTATAATAATTAGATTATTTAATATACGTTAAATATATGGTTCAATACTTGCATTTATATTTATTACTATCAAGCAAAATTGTTATATATCCTATTTGATTCATCTGCTTTAACAGAGAAAAATAGGAAGAGTGAGAAAGAGAGTGAGAGAGAAAGAGAGCGAGAAAACTGGGGCTGAGAAATAATGAAATGAGAACTATAAATTGAAAATTCTATTGCAAATATTAAAGTCCTTTTTAAGAAGAGAAAAGTAATATTTTCTTATAATAACAAATTTATTTTATAAATTATTATTACGAAATTTGTGTAAGTTTCATTTTAGAGATATTTCCACGAATATTAAAAATAAAATTACACAATTTTTAATTTATGTTATACTTTTATTCATAAATATTTTTATATAATTCTTCTTATTATTGCAATGCTATTAATAATAAATTAAAGGTTACTTGAATATAAAATAAATGTCTACTATATTAATATTAATTTACATACTATTTTATTTAAATAGAAATTTATTATAAAAACTAATATTATACAAAATTAAACGGTGAAATGTATTGTTTAATGGGAAACATTAATGTCAATAATTATAATATTGTTAGTAATTTTATTTATAATAATATACATACAATTTTGTCACTAAATATTAAGAAAAAAAAGATGAGATAATGAAAGTTATAAAGCACGTATAGAACAAAAATATGAAAAACAAGAAATAAATCAGAAATAATATTTTGTATTAAATCGACTCAATTTATTGCAGCTCATCGTATATGATTTCTGCTTGTCTTATTAAAATTGATAGCATTGTGTAAATGACAAGCGTTAAATGAACAACACTATCCTTTTTATAATAAACAGTTTTTATAACATAAACATATATGTGCGCTTTCTAAAGGCTATACTTATTTTATATTAAAGTGTATAATCATTGCAACTACGCAAGCAAAGGTTGATGAAAGACGTCTATGCTTCTGCTTGTATTTGCATCTTTAAACTAGCACAATAACTTCAATATATTAAATTTTCCATTACAATCGTTATACTATAAATTTACATGTCTAATTTAAATATCTTCCTTTAAATCCATCTAGAAACAGAATAGAATATACTAATGCATAATTGTTTATTCTTCAACTATGTATAGTTCAATCAAAGTGTCTTTATGTTCGCGATTCAGTCAGAATCTCGATTCGTCACTTATTAATATTTTTTTACCTTTAAATGTGACTCTTGCTATAATATTCGTATATCACCTTACGACTTTTAATTTCAAATTATTCTGTTGGAACGTCTCATACTTCGTGATTGCTATACTTTGTTTATAATCTCAGTGTTTCCAGGAAAAGCGTTGATAGCTTTTGAATTGTAGCGCGCCTAGTAACAAGGTCCCTCCCGCCAGCGTCTCAGCCTTCACTTCTCTTACCCCTTACACAAACGGTCGCGAAAGTCCTTTCCTTTGTCTCTCAGCTACGTAGAGAAATTTTCGTCAAATCGCTCACCATACATTGTCGCGGCCTATCTAGCCCTCCGGCTATAAAATACGACCGCAAGCTCGTGGCACTGAGAGAAGTAACTCCAAATTGCTGTACGTCTTCCGGGCCATCGCGGAAGGGTCTCCTACGCAAAAGTGGTCATACATCCGAGCAACTCAATCG
>JAPYYT010003274.1:0-13523 GCA_030522565.1 Ceratosolen corneri | reverse complement strand
GTTACCCGGGTTATTTTATTTTTCTTTCTTATTTTATTCCCTGCTATCTCTCCCCTTCCACTATCTGAAATTTCACAATCGGGGTTACGCCCGAACAAATAGCATTTCATTTCGATTCATAAATAATACATAATTTTGCGTAAATGTCATAGATAAAAATTAATAATTGTTCGGAAACTGAGCCGATGCTGAACTCTCCCCAAAGTGGTGTGGGGGAGAGGCCTTTATTGGAAAGTGAGAGACAGCAGGGCAGAAAGAAATAAAGTCGCAGAAGTCGAATGTAATACTGTAAAACGGTGTTTATTGAAATAAGGTGGAAAATATACTAAGAAATATAATGCGGTCTTTGTCTTGAGTAATATGTTCCTTGCAGTCGCAATATTCAGGTGTAAATTCAATACCGCTAGGCTTGAATTGGTTCTATTAATGTAAGACTAACTTTAGTTTTCAATTGTGATACTATTTTAAAGAGATCGTGATCTCTAGAAGAATTCTAAAGTCCTTGCAGTTTAGTTTTGATGCTTAACCCCGCTCCTTGAGTAAGGGTGGTCATTTTAGAATTCTGTGAGAGTAGGAAGCTTTGTTGATTGTTTGAAGCTAATTTTCTGTTGTCATTGGAGCCTTAACCAAAAGTGTCAACTTTCTTTTACAGGAGGTGAGCGTAGTTGCTGGAGAAGTGGTGGTAGCACTTCGGGACGTCGGGCCGCGGCTTGCGCGGTTGCACCGACATCTTGAAACCTGGTAAGGCTTTCAATATTTCCAATTTGTATCGGTTCGTTAAGAAATTATCATAAAGCTTGGCAACTATGCTGTTATGCTTAGAAGGTCTTATCTGTGGTTTTTATTAGGCTCATATTACAAGACACGTGATGGTCATATTGACCATTGTCGAAATCTTTCGAAATTTAGTTCAAGTAAACACGATAAAATAGTTATAAACGAGAGAGAAGTAATACTCGATGTAGTTTCTGATCATATTCGTAGGCTTTTTGGACACGTGTCGCAATCAGAAATATATTGAATGTTTTGAAAAGAATTTACAAACAAAGAAGTAGTACCGATGGTCGAGAAACTAAGGAAATTTCGAACAATAATATATAATATATGCTCAGGAAGTGTGCTGGGAGAGATAGCAGTATTGAGAGAATCCAAGATGATGGAATCGTTTGTAATACTATAAAATGCCATTATTTAATGTATGTGGTAAATATAATGCTGTGTTTATCTTAAATAGAAACTTCCGCGTTTTCGCAATATTCAAACTTAAATTGAATATTGCGGAGCTTAGAATAATTCGGATAATTATACTTTCTATGTGCTTTTACTTTGTGTTAATAAAGAGTTGGAACTGAATGAAGCGATAGGAGGATACCTGTGCTGTAAGGGTGTTTTGTTACTTGCTACGTAAGTGATGATTTGTCGGTTGCGGTGGTAGCGTTCAGTCGTAAATTGATCGCTGAGTCAATTGGGCTTTATTCTCCTGTGATTGTCTTAAATTTAGCCTGGGAATTGATGCTGAGTCCAACTTTGTATATACCGGCATGCAATCATAAATTGAACACCGCCAACGATGGGGTTCAGTTGTTTTCAATTGTTACGAGCCTGTCAATATATAGTGATGTAACCCTTTTATCAGTGTTTGGTCAAAGCTTCACAGTCTTGTATATTGAGCACTGATACTTTATAAACTCTTTTGTTTCTCTTAAAAAGATTCTCTTAGAATCTCGAACGACATATTATTCTTTTAATTTTTAAAAAATAATATTATTCATATTTTAATAAAAATATTTTAATAAAGATTTCAAAATAAAATATTAGAACAGCTTTATATTTGTTACATTTCGTTGTAAAATTATTTTATTGACTGTTCTCCGTATGGTAAAAAATGTACGGTGCATATTGTGGGTGCGCATGCGTATATTTCTGTAGAGTTGTTAAATAAAATACTTAAATACCTAAAATATAATTTTTTTTTTTTATATTAGATTTACTTTTGTTATTATTTAATTTTAATAATTATATACAAATATGAGAAATTTAATCCTATACGTATATCATGTATTTACGAATTATATTCATTAAAATTGTAACAAACTAATTCAAACAAATTTACTAATAATATAGGCGTTATAAAATAGATTATAATTTATTCAATTTTATTTAATTACGTACATTAATTTTTCAAAAATAAATTTTAATATTTAAAATTTTCTTAACTAAGTAAATTTTTATTAATAGTAAATATTTAAAAGTGAATTTTGTATCTAATATGTACTGAAATTTCGTGAGCATGAATGAGTTAGGATGTTCATTATACATTTACTGATAATGACAATATCAGTTATAATCAGTCAAACCATATTATTTATTTTAAAATAAAATATGGAAAATGTTACCAATTATTTACTAAATTAATTATAAAATTCAATGTATCTATTATATTTATCTGCTCAATTAATGTAGGTTTATTTATTTATTTATAAAATTTTTAACAATAAAATACATATAGTGTATCTAAATACAAATATTTAATGATAAAATATATGAGTCATTAATAAAAATTACAAAATATAATTTTTAATGAAAGAAAAATTAAATTGAGATTATTTTTTATTGAAACAAAAATTATATGTTATTGAAGTGCATAATTTATAAAATATTCATGTACAAGTATAGCTTTATATAGAATTGAAAACAATTATAAAACGTTCTAACCTTTTAACTTTTATTTTAAGTATGATGAATAATTTTTATTATACAATTTTTTGTTTTTAATCCAAATCTTCATAAATACATCAAAACTAATAAGAATGATTTACGATTTGTCCATATAATTAAACCACAATATTAATTATTTACCGATTAGTAAAACGAATTAGTAAAAAAAATTACTAAAATATGTATATTTTAAAACATTTTATAAACAAGAATACTAATATTTATTTTTTTTTTTAAATATTTAAATATTATTTATAAAAGTATGTATATTTTTTAAATTAATGGAAATTATACATTTTTAGATATAAATTATAAACTAATATTTTATTGTTATAATATAAATATGTATTACAAATATAGTTTTAAAATTTATTTTTAAATATTTATTTGATTGAAATCTTTGATATTTTTTATATCTATCAACTAAGCAAACTTGGTTTCTAATGTAAGTAAATTATCTTTATCTAAATAAATATAATTAATCAATTTTCTATTAATAATAAAACTTTGTAACAAAAAGAGGTATAATTTTAATTTGTATTAGAACATATTAAACTTCTTTCAAATTTAATGGTATGTATTTTATTATGCTATTATTTTGAATTTGAATATGTACATATTTACTTAAAAAATACAGAATTTAGAAATCTTGTTTTAATAGATAAATTTTATAATTATATGTAATTAAAACTAATGTTAATAAAGTATTAATTGCAAAAATAATTTGAAAATATATACATTTCTTAAATTTAAATATGTAGCTGTAATAAGTTAAATTTTTTAAAGTATACTTAATCTATATTTAATGTGTTACTTCTTTTTGCAGTTGTCTGTGATTTTGATAAAGATATTGATATTATTTAATATTAAATGTAAGTGTTTTGATAAATTCTTGGATTACGTAAAATATGCTTTTTCATGTTTTCTGTGGTAAAACAATAATTTTCATTGTGCATTTATAACAAATTATATTATTGTAATTTGTACAATTTTTATTGTATGATGTTTCCTATATAGTTTTATCTATACCATTTAAATGTTTTTTAAAATTCAAAATATTTGTAGAATCATTTTTTATCAAATTCAACAAATTTCATTTTTTATGCCCAAATTTATAAATGTGATTTTGTTGAAATGAAATAAAACAACAAATTTTTAAATTAAAAATAAACTGAAAATAACAATATAAAAAATAATAAATTAAAGCATTTATTGAATAAAAATCAATAAAAATGAACGATCAATATTTCAACATTTTAAAGCTGTATTATATTTTTACTAAACAAGTAAATAAGGTTATTATTTAATTTTAATTATATTGTATTTTTTTTATAATTCATAGATTAATTGATTTTGATGATAAATATTATGGTTTTTTGTCAATTGTAATTTTAAAAACTATTGTTAATTTGCTTTTTTGAGCGTGACAAATGATTTCTTTTTTATAATCATTTTTCTTTGATATTTACAGTCTATACAATATTTTCAGTTATCTTGAATGTGCTATTGTATTTTTCAGAAATTATTTTAAAAAAGAAAATTATCCTTATGGAAAATAAAATTATTTTAATTGTTTTTTTCTTCTATGATAGTTTAACTTCCCTTGTCCATTATCATTATTTTATGTAAAAATATCTGATTTCGACCGATATTTTTTAGAGAAGCAAAAAATAAACTATGTCTGGAGCTGATTAAAAACTATATTAAACTTAAAATACTGAAAGTTTACAAAATAAAAAAATTTTTTTTGAAATTACTATTGATCAGTATAAATATAATTATTTTTAATTACTTAACTATAATTAATATACTTATTTTATAAATAATTTGATAATTATCTATTTATTAATATAAACAAAGCAATAAAATTGAAGCTATAAAAATCCTAAATTAATTGGTTATTTAAAATTATAAACAAATATGTATATACTAATTTTACATATAATTATTTGTCATTTAGAACGTTAGAATAAAATTGAAGAATTTCATTCAGTTGTACATTAAATTAATCATTTAATATTTTGATAATGATTCATAGTCTTTTTATTATTAATTCTTCTGGGTAAGATATATAAGAAATTAAAAATATTATCTATTAATTTATTTTTATTCAATAATCTAATAGTTTCAATCATTAACTATACTTTACAGAGATGTGTTTATGGAGAAACACTGGAAGAGTGTTGTTGCACGTTCACTTTGTGAATATTTTTTTGATGAACAACATAAAGTTTTATCTCCTGAAGATACTCCTCCAGTGATAGCTACTCCACATCATTTTTTAATTAGTATTTATAGATGCAGTATGTATTTTATTGCAGTTTGTTCCACAGAAGGTAAAACAATCTAACGAACATAAATGTTTAATTTCTAAATATTTATATTATTTCAGTACCTCCACTGTTCATTATTGAATTTTTACATCGTGTTGTAAATACTTTTGAAGATTATTTTAACGATTGCACAGAAATTATAATTAAAGAAAATTACGTTGTTGTTTACGAATTATTAGACGAAATGTTAGATAATGGATTTCCATTAACAACAGAATCAAATATATTACAGGAACTTATCAAACCACCAAATATTCTTAGAAGTATTGCTAATACAGTAACTGGGAAATCTAAGTATGAATTTTTGTAAACAATAATTAAAAATTTAAATAGTATATTTTATATAATTATTTTTTTTATAATAATAGCGTTAGTGCAACGTTACCTAGTGGTCAACTATCTAATGTACCCTGGAGACGAACTGGTGTTAAATATAATAATAATGAAGCATATTTTGATATTATTGAGGAAGTCGATGCTATTATTGATAAGACAGGTGCTACTGTTTTTGCAGAAATTCAAGGATATGTATGTATTAAATTAATTTATTAATAAAGATACAAAGAATACTTTTAATACTATAGGTCTAATTTTTTCAAATTAATACTATTTTCAATATTTTGCTTATTCAAAAAATATGAAATAACTATTTAATCTTTATTTATAAATTCTGATTAGCCATAGTTCAATGTGCAGATCATAATGATCACTTTATCAATACCTTACTGACAAAAGTTCTTTTCTTAGCAGTAGTTATTTTTGTTTAAGCGCAGTCTTACATTGTACACTAGATTAGCCAATTTCTATACTTGTACAAAGTCATATACAAAATTAACTTGTACAATAACAAAATTAACCGCTGTTCGAGATTCCGTTTGATATCGGAACTCTCTCTTTTAATATTTTCATGATTGTAAGTGTTTATCTAGTGTGTGTATTGTAAATAGTAATTCACTTGAATGTCATTGTAAACAGTTTGTCAATTATGTACTCTACCTCCCCTTCCTTCTAATTCTTACCTTGATAATTTAAACATTCCATATTTAAATCCACCAATCAAAATCAATAGAACATTGGAAAATTTCTAACTGACTTTAACCCTTCTTAAGGAAAAACGAAGAAGTGACCGGTTACATAAATATGAATGCACAGACAATACTCCAGTTACTTCTGACACCTCAAATTTTACATTATTAATCTTATTATTGTATTTGGTTTTTTTATAAGTATGAAACATTAAACGAAACAAGGCTGCAGTTAATAAAATAATTCTCTTACAGTAAGTACAAGAGAACATTAATCCTATTGCATTTAGCAGTGGACAATTGAATAATATATTCTACGTGAATTTAGATATATTTATTTACAATACCACTCACTTAGTAGCGCGCCATCACTAAACACATATATCTCACAAAGAATTTCCTCTCATCAAACAGTGGACAGTTTAATAACTAATACATATAGATTTATTATAAATTTATTAACAATCCCATTCACTAAGAAGTAGGAAGACAGAAGATATATACTTTATATTTTTTGATTAATTGAAAGCACAACTTATTCACTGCAGTCACTCCCACTGAATTTATAAAAAGCTTTAATTAAATGCTATTTTGTCAGAGATAACTCAACTCCTTATAACTACACTCTTAATGAAAACCTACACCTATTACATTTTTCCATTAAATAAATATCTATAATTCTTATTAATTTCAAACCTCAATTCTCAATTCAAAATTCCCCTTGTCTTTCGTTATTACAATCTCAATACTTATTATATTAACCAACTTTAATAAATAAACAACTATTGAAATTACATCAAATTAGTTGGAAGATTCTTTTCTTGGAACTTACTTTTATCTCTTAAAATTTAAAATCCGAAACAACCACATAATAGAAAATTCGAAACTTAACTTTTGGTAGCTTTATATTTTTAATCTCTTATACTCTATCTACATATTAGTTCAATTATTTATAATATTTATAAATTATTTATAAATTATAATAATCTTTTTTTCCTGAAAGTCAATAAAAAAAAGGTAAACATGAATTTATGTCATACACGATATTCTGAAGTTACCTTATACTAGTATTTTTCAATATATTATTTGTAAACTATAAATGCTTTTAATTTTAATTTCAATTTGGATTTAATAGTCGGAAAACTTATGTAAGTGGCTTATTATTGCAAAAAACTTCAATTTAAAAAAGTGGTAATTGTATTCATTCTTATTTACTTGCTAAAAACAATTGTTTTATCAATATTAACATTGTACATATGTATTACAAGTATAATAGGTATCGCTCCTATCACAAGAGATGCCGTATCAGGTCTCGTTGAAACTAGGTATCTAATAATTAATAATAATAATAATCTAATAATATAATTATTACTAATTATAATTACATATAAATATAATGTTATGTATGATATACTTTATATGATGCATATTAGAAATCGTTAAAAATAATTAAATCAGAATGGATAAACAAAGTATGCTTATTTAAGAATTTTAAATACTTATTCATTCAAAAGAATAAAGGTAAATAATTGAACAGTTTTTTATATATTAATAATCACGTACATGCTTAAGTTATTACTATTACTATTACCGACAATACACATCTTATTGATTTTGTTTTAACCATGATTTCCTGAAATTCTTTGAGTTTGCACTGATATAGTTCAAGTATATAGCTGTCTTAATAGTAGTATTTTTATTGCTATAACATACGACTCTTTGTAATATAGCTTTGGTACAAAGTTTTAGTTTTGGATGATTGAATGAATATAATTATTGAATTTAAAATATCGAACTTGCTATCCCGAAACTATTCTGATTGGTTCTTGATGCATTAATTTTGGCTATATAGAAGTAATCTCTTTGTATAATGACTTGAATTTTATGACTATCTCTATGCTAATTTATATTTCATATGCCTCTACTATTGAAAATATCATGTTTTACTATCTTAATTATTTTTTCTAAATGTCGTAGATTGATAATTTTTATTAATAGATCTTTTTTTCTTACGACAATCGTCTAGTTGTTTAAAAAAGACAATTTCTAAATTATAAACATAATTTTTTATTTTTCAGTTTAATTAATTCAAGAGACTTAATTTAATATTTTAAAATATACTCTTCTTACTATCATAAAATTCTTGCTTATTTCGTTAAGATATAATTTGAAATTTTTATTTCATTTATCGATTAATATTCATCAATCTAATAATTTTTGGCATTTATTATTATATATAATAAATGAAAAGATAATTATTTAGTAAGTTTCTTTTCAAATTTCAGTTGAATTATTGACTTATTATATAATGTCTAAATTTCGAAACTGTAATATCTCAAGAAAGTAAATTGTAGAAAGTTAAATAAACTAATGTATATTTTTAAATAAAATTTAAGAAATCTGTTTAGATTGATTGCTGTATTAAATTAAGTGGTATGCCAGATTTAACACTATCTTTCGTTAACCCCAGATTATTTGATGATGTTAGTTTTCACCCTTGTATTAGATTCAAAAGATGGGAGGTAACTATAGTAAATATTTTTTCTGAATTATTTTTATATTATAAATTTAATTTTTCATTTTTTACCTTTTCAGTCAGAAAAAATATTATCTTTTATCCCTCCAGATGGAAATTTTAGATTATTATCATATCACATTGGATCTCCAAATATTGTGGCAATTCCAATTTATATTCGACATTATATAAGTTTAAGAGAATCTGGAGGTGGAAAATTAGATATTACAGTAGGACCTAAGCAAACAATAGGTAGAATAGTAAGTGTATATTTTTCTATTTTAATTTAATAATTAATTTAATTTAATTAAATTTAGATGAAACATATATATTAAATAAAATACTCCATATAGTTACAAAAATTCTTTATATATATTAAGGAAACATAAGTAATCAAAATATTAAAATATTTATATTATTTTAACTTTTTCAGAATTATCAAAATATATCGTATACCCTTTGATTATTGATTCTGTTCGGGATTTAACCTGATAGTAAATCTCTTTCCAAGGAGAGAGAGGGGCGAGGGAGGTAGTACAAGAAAGGGGGGTAGAAGTAGGTTTTAAAAGTTTTCGAACTGTTTTACGTGTTTTAAAATTGTTTATTATTAATAATATGGAGAGTATAAAGTTTAAATTGAATTGCATTTAGATTTTCTAGAAGGTTGAATAAGTTATTTTAAAGAAGTTATAGTTGTAAATTGAAGTTTTAAAATTAATTATATTTTATATCTGTTTCGGTTAAAGGAAAGATGATAGAAATATATGTTGCGGTGATCAGTAAATTGATGACCATGTTGATGTTATTTTATATTGAGCGACTGCAGTGACAATAGCGATTAATTGTAAGCTAATCATGTTAAATCATTCATGCTTTAGGTGCATATTATAAAATATGATTGCAGTCGATGTATTAAGAAAAAAGCTTGGGCGTGCAAATAACATTCATACTTACGGTATGAATATTAGCGGAATGATTGAAGTCTATGTACAACACTCTTAGTTGAGCGAAGGTATTAAATAGAATAAAGATCTTTCACACTTACTGTATGAGTATTAAAAGATGACTGCTGTCTGTGTACAACACCCTTGTTGGTGAAGGTATGCAAGAGAATATGTTTAGAAGTAGTCTTAGCTGCTACAAGTAACTGAGTCCATACAATCCATGCGGCTTAATTTATGTAACATGCCCTTCTTCACCTTTCCTTGGAAAGGAGTAAAAGTTATTGGTTTGTCATTTTAAATTATTTTCGAATTTGCAAATACTATTATTTATTCTAATTGTCAATATTATTTATCTATCGTTATATAATACTAATTCTAAAATTAAATTATCAAATTTCAATTTGTATATAAAATTTGATTGGTTGTTTTTCATCGATGAGGTAGAAAGTAGCAGAAACCATTGCTTTTTTATTCGAGGGAATGATAGTACTATTTAACAGATTCAAAAAAATATTCCAATGTTATGTTTTTATTAATACAGTAAGTGATTTTTCTCAAAATTTTATAATTTAAAATGATATTGTAAAATTTGAATTAATCTTTAAAACCGATATTTTTATCAGGATACATAATGGAATAATGGAATAAATTTTGCAAAATTTTTGTATTAGCCTCCATGTTTCACACTTTTTATTTTCAATTACATGATACCACATTGATAGCATATAAGTTTAATAGCATAAAATAATATAATTAGTTAATTATTAATTTTACTTACTTTTAATCATAAGTATAAGTTTAACAGCATAAAATAATATAATTAGTTAATTATTAATTTTACTTACTTTTAATCATACATTTTCATTCTAGCCTTTTATTTCCGGGATAATGCATGTGCTAATTAAGTTTTAAGTTGTATGATATGTCAAGGACCATATATATAAAATAATTTAATTAGTTAATTATTAATTTTACTTACTTTTAATCATACATTTTCATTCTAGCCTTTTATTTCCGGGATAATTCATGTGCTAATTAAGTTTTAAGTTGTATGATATGTCAAAGACCATATATATTTTTATGTAATTGCTGTTTTCATTTTTGTATATTTTTCATATTAATATACAAATATTCAGTATTATAATTTAAATAATCATTTATCTGAAAGTGAGTTAACCAGTGGAAAACTAGTTTAGGATTGCATAAATAGAATAGTTTTCGTCAATTCCATTAAAAAGTATATATAATTCTTAATATCTGCTTATAATTAGAATTGTAGCCACATACCTTTTGATTCTTAGAAAATTTTTTAAAATAATTAAAATAAGTATAAAATATTTTTATATTGAAAATCAAAATTACTTATAGATGAATATTTATTGAATCGCACATAATTATTATTAAAAAGTGAAAAATTATGTTTATTAGTTCTAGTTTATATTTATTTTTAAGTTAAAAATTTCAGTCTTTTCACAAAAAATTAAATGTAATATATCTTTTCAGGTTGAAAATGTTAGTTTGATAATACCAATGCCCAAAACTGTTTTAAACTGTAATCTTTTTTCAAATCAGGGAAAATATTCTTTTGATCCAGTTAGTAAAATTTTACAATGGGATATTGGAAGATTAGATATTTTGAAACTACCAAATTTAAGAGGATCTGTTAAGTAGCATCTGCAAAATTTATATTTCACTATTCTCTATTTTACTTCGAAAAATATAAATGTTTTTAATATTTTGAAGTAACGTATTTTATTTTATTACACTGTAGATTGCTGTACAAAGTTCTTCTATAACTTCGGAATCAAATCCAGCTATAAACGTAAGTACACATATTTCGTATCAATGTGTTGGATTAATTAATGATTAAAAGATATAATCTTATAATACAATGCATAGAATAAAAATATAATACTTGTTTCTTTAAAGAAATAATTACTAAAAATATTTAAATTGCATTTCAATTTTTATTAATTGCGAATATAAATTTATATATGAAATTCCCTTTGCAAAAAGAGATTTTTTATTTTATTAATTGTTCCAATTGAATTAAATTTTCTGTATTTACATTTTAATACAATGTTTTGTATTGTAAAATTATTTTAGGGCTGTAGTATAGTTATTAATAAGTTTTTTATTTTAAATATTACATGTTTATTAAATATTATTACTTTAACGTAGTGCTGACAATGCAACAAATAATGAACATATTTTAATATGATAATTAAAAATGGATGTGTTTTAAATATCGCTAATTTTCCACGAAAATATAATACGAAGTATGATTCCGTGTAAATCTCGAACATCTAATAATGCCTCACGGCTTAAAAATACGTTAGAAAATTCTAGAATGTTTATGCTCACCAGATGTCCTTTAAAATACCTACGACTATGATTTTAACGTTCAATTGTACCTTTGGTCAAATATGACTTTATGTTCCTTTATCTAGGACTAGATCTTCGAGTGTCGTCTTTCTCCAGTCGTGTCAAGCAAAACAAAGTGAACATCAACATCGTTATAAAGATTCTAGGAACCTCATGAGCACTGCCCCCCCCCCCATTTGGCAGTGCGACAATTATCTATTGTCTAGCAAGGTCCAGCTCAGTGTTAACTCTAAGTATTACAATGCATCAATCGTTGAACAGTAATTAGTTGTGATCACCGAAATTTACCACTTCGAAGTGTACTAAGATACAGCTTTGCAAGGGAGCGTATTTGAGCGTATATGATGTATTTAAATTAGACTGCGTGACTCATACCGGTCAGAATTCTGAAAATCTTATAGTAGTCTCTGATAAAATAATACAAAGTAGTGATCATAATTATAATTAAAACGGATTCTCAAGAATATGTGATCGGTTCCAATCCATAGGAGCTTCAAAACGATTTGGATAAAAAAGTTTACTTCATTTGCTGAAATCACAACAAGCTAAGTTCCAAGCACTTAACCTTCAATGTATGACAACTGATCGTTAATACTGCTTGAAAGAACAGCTCAACAGGTTCTCCTTTTCTCAGGATTTCTGGATTTACTTGTTAGTTGACAATCAACTAAGGAGTGATCGCTGCTCCCTTCTGTAACTTGAATCAGACCATCGGCATTTATTTTAAGACCAATTGCCATCTACATTTGAAGTCTGCATCAGCGTGTACTACCCATTAAGTAGTACTAAAAACGAGGAGATGGATGAACCAGCTTAATAACCTTAATAAGGATAATAGCACATCTACAAGGTAAGTAGCACATGTAGAACTAAACTAAACTTGCACAATAAAAATTACAGAAACAGCATACCAAAACGGATCATCACGAATCCAACCATAAGGCTCATGAGTAATAAGAGATATTGACTTCAGCAATTATAAACATCATTTAAGGAAAGCGGTATTCAATTTACATTTTGTTCGGGATTTTGATAGAATCCCGATTCGTCACGATATAATACCATTTTTATCTTGTATGTTATTCTCGCTACAATATCTGTTTTTATATTATGTATATTATTTGTGATTATTATGTTTAAATATCTCGTATTTCATGATTGCCATGTTTTTTACGCCAATGTAACTCTACCAATGTACATCATCGTTTGCGTCTGAATTTGTACCGACACGACCCCCTCGTTAGTGACCCCGCGGGATCATCCTATGTCTCTCGTGCGCGCAATTGTATTTCGCGACCACAGCTTTGACAGCCGAGCGCAGCAAGCAGATCAACTGCAGCGCGCAACGTTTTGGCGCAGGGGGCATGCACATTCGCAGCGCAGCCCCTTCGCCACCGTCTTGGCTTTGCCCCCCTACCCCTTTCTCAAGGAAGGAAAATTCTATGCACATCAATCTCAGTAGAATAGGAAAATTAATTGATCCCCTCACCAACCCGATAATTTGGACGGCCCCGGCGGCCTTGCTTGCCCTGTGAATATAAAATAGGGCCGCAATCACCCCGTAGGCAAAATTCTCTCAGGTCTCCAGTGCAGTAAAGTGGTC
>JAPYYT010003273.1:0-14096 GCA_030522565.1 Ceratosolen corneri | reverse complement strand
AAAAAAAAAAAAAAAAAAAAAAAAAAAAAAAAAAAAAAAAAAAAAAAAAAAAAAAAAAAAAAAAAAAAAAAAAAAAAAAAAAAAAAAAAAAAGAGAGAAGAGAAAAAATAAAAGCATGAAAAAAGAGCGGAGAATAATAAAAGCTCGAGTCCTCCTAGCACCAAATAACCTGCATTCCGCAATTGGCGTACGCACTCACGCACAGCCAGAGCTTTTGTGCTTGCATTCGCTGCCGGAAAGCTCCTCCTCCGCCGCGTTTTCGATTCCAGCGGGGGGCGGGGAGGCTCGATGATGGGTGGGTGGGCGATCGCCGGGGTGAGTGGCTGGGTGGGATACGTTTATCGACCTTCTTCCTCCCGGTGCGTCCGCGTTGTTTCCCGTCCGGTTCGCTCGCGGTTTATTGCCCGTTTCGGAACTGAACTCCCCGCGCGAAAATCCCGGTTGGCCGTAGACTCGCTTCCGCATCCGTTGCAAAATTGGACGTAAATTTACGAGTGCGCCGCGACGCTCCAGCGGCCCGCGTCCTCGAGGCTTTCCGGTGCTCCAGGTCGCCGACGATGATGACGATGACGATGACGATGATGCGATCGACGCCTCGAAGAAAATCTCGAAATTAAGGGGAGGCGCCGGCCATCTTTGAGCTCCGTCTTGCTTCGCCGGCGTTCTATTCCGATTTTGACAAACGGAACACGTAGCACTTTTATTGAAAGTATCGGGCATAAAAAGTAATAGTTTGAAAATAAATGCACATGTAAAAATCGAGACCGCCACTATTGCGCAACTCGTTTCTCGGAAATGCGCGATGCATGGAAAAGTACGAGGATCGGTGGAGAGCATTTGTATGTAAATGAAAAGCATGCCGTAAATCTAAATTGATAAACATTGAATTCGTCGAATTTAACAAATAAATGGGTGACAGATATGAGGAAACAGTTTTTATTAAAATGGGATTGGCGACTCGAGTAGATGTAGTAGGGCAAGTCGCCTCTTAACTTTACATTAGATTGCGATTATTAATTGGTCGTCTCGATTTTGAAAAAGGGTCATGCTTTCACAAGCATCTTCAACAATATCTTCAACTTTTAATTCTATCATTGACAATTATAATATAAGGTTAAATGTGGAGCTAATGACGTTAGTGTATAATTTTCGAAAAAATTCATAGGCGTCTGTCTCGCATGAGTATTGCGAAGAATCCATTTTAATATTGTCGTATTGATTTCGAAAGTCTAACAATAGTTGTAACCTCAATATCAGGATCTAATTTATTTAATTTGGCTTTGCAATAGCTTCATACGGAGGTAATTTTAAAATCACTCGTGACATACTCTGTACAATTAATTATTGCCCACAATATATTGCTCTCCAATCATAATTTTGAGCCATCCGAAAGATTATTGCTTTTCAAAATTTTCTCCCGAGGACCATTTGCCATGACTTTAAAAAACGTTTCGGATGCACAAGACATTCCAATTTGTGTTAATCTTGTCGATTCAGTGCAACATCATAACGACGCGAAAGTAATTATTAGTATAGAATTAACGTATAGATGATAAGACTTTAAATATTTTGTCGATAATGCAGAGAATCTTTAATCTCCTATTTTTTATCAACTTTCTAAACTATTATTAAACCCCTTTCTAGGCTGTTCATTGTCAGTTTATGAATTAATTTCAATCCATTAAGCATGCACTGTCTTATTATATCTAGCCCTTCACATTTAATCATATTATCTTCTTTGCTTTTAATATACATTGTGTATTTTTAACGTTGATTTATCATCAGCAGATTGTTCAATTAGTGGATTATGAGATTTAGCAATTTAGTTATGTGCTTGGGAGATTACGGCTTCTTTGCATCCCTTTGCATTTGACATTATGCTCGACAATTAAATTAAGTCGGAAAAATCTCCGAGGACATTATATTTATTATCCCCAGCTCTATGGAACACTTTTAATTCGGTTACCAATACATTTCGTTTATTTAGCATCATTATTATGTGCTTTTGGTCTTCTGCTCGACTGCAATGAATGCCAGCCGCTAATAAATTATCAAACTAAAATCTACATTAATATTATATCACTTGTGAAATGTAGCGAAATAGATGAATTTGGCCTGAATTCTCACCTTGATAAATGCAATCTTTTGTCTGAAAATTCGTATGAAAACTATCTGCCTCGAGCTTTCTTTTTTATTATGTAACGTAAGGTACTTTATTCATAAATTACTTTCTCCGCGCGGCCATTGTTGAACTTTCCTTACAATTTAAATAACAAATCAAATCAATTCAGTTGACGTAAGTTAGTTGTGAGTTAACAATTTTCCTATTTCTTTCCCACCCCCCGGCCACTATTTACTCAACTCACTAAAATACTAAAACACCGAGCTCTTGTGCATTTTAATAACTATTAAAACATCGGGAAAGAAGGTGCGGCTATTAATCACGAGGAATCTCCCATTTAACCGATGAATTAATTATTCAAATCATAATTACATTCGGTGGTTATTAATTCGGTATATCATTAGGCTAGATGTGCGTATACCGGCGAATGAAATTCTTTGGAACAGCAAAGTTTACTCTCCACTCGTTTTTGTTAATAGCGTCATAGAAACTCGTTGATAAACTTTTTGACGCTAAATTGCAGTCTCCCTTTTAAATTGTCTTCGAGGTATAGTGGCTGCTTTTTGTCCCGGCGAACTTTCGACTTCAACTCGTTTATTATTTATCGCGAAATTAATAACAATGCGAGGGGAGAATGGAGCATTATTAAAAAATTTTCCTACTTAATTATTCATTTAAATTTAATACCTTCGTGCATGCATTATTTGGGTATGGCAAGCAATCGTGTTCTGCGGCTGGGATTTGCAGATTTTCATTCGAGAAAGCTCGGAAAGTCTACAATAATATACGCGAGTACAGGGTCAACCCAATCTCGGGCCTTTATTTAAAATTCCGATAAGCATCTTCGTTCTCCTACGTTTTTTTCCTCTTTAAATAACATTCATCTTGCAGATGCCTAAGGACTGTAGCCGCTCGATGCCAAGGAAAAAATCGGATAAAAAGCGCTCTTGTAATTCAATGAAACAATTGTGCAACGACGGCAAGCGGGGGAAGGGGGGCGCGGAAAAAGTATATTCTGCAGAATTTGCGCGGGAAAAGTTAGAGCATCGTCCTCGTACTCATTGAAGCAGAAACGACTCTCGAATGCCCAGAATTGACTCGGTCGACGTAATTTCCAAGTTTGCAGGCCCTCCAACCGCTCAACATATCACGTTCCCCAGACATGGCAAAACGAACTCGGCAGTTCAGTCATTATCCGACTCGCCCTGAAAATCCAATATTTTTTCGTTACAACTTTTCAACGTCCTATTAATTGCTCCCAGGCTATCCTTTCTCGCTCTCGCGTCTTATTTCCCCCGATGGGTCATCCTTAATTCCCGCCGTTAGTTAGCCACCCACCACCATCTCTCTCTCTCTCTCCATATATATATATATATATATATATATAATATAATATACGCTTCCGTATTGACCCTAAGGAATCACCTTGGCGTTTCTCGTTTATTCTCCTGATACTACATCGGATACTACGCCGCACTCTTTTCGATACTTCTCGCACCCAACTAGAGGTAACAATAGAGGATCTCTCCATTTTCACCTTTAAAAATTTTATTGCATTCTATCATGGAATACTGGACTTGAGAAGCTTTATCCGTGATCCTCGCATTACCCTTAATAATTACATCACCTTATTGCTACTTATTGATTGGCATTTATTAGCAATTACGCAATTTGGGCAATACAATGGTAAAACTGGTTTTTACTTTATTTTTTTATTATTATTATTATTGATATGTCAGTTATGACTTGTATAAAATAACAAAGACGAAGGATTAGAGGAGGATACGACGTGACGAAATGCGATATAAAGCCAGGAAATGAAAGGAGCGAAGATTTAGATCTCGTACGGGCCACGAAACCAAATGCTTTTACGACGATCTTAATGTCGAAGAAATGAAATTGAAGCACTGAAATGTAGATACCCATCTCTACGGATCTTTCCCAATGATTCAAACTAATGGATAAAAAAATATTTCGCCCTTCGTACATTGATTATTCGGTGGCCTTTTGATAAGGAGTTTTACGAGCCCCTCCGATCAAACGAGTGCAAATATTGGGTTCGAACGCGTTGCGAATTTCGCCCAACAAATAATTAAATCTTCCTCCCTATTATTTTAATCCGTAATTAACAATCACTCGCTAACCTACCATCTTTAGCGAATTGCCAAACCCTTCTACCGCCCCTCACCTACTCTGTCGCTCCATCACGCCGACTGGCACTTAACAACGGCACTCTCCGCTCCCCCCTGCCCACCCCCCACACCTATCCCAATAATTCCCCCCACCAGGTCCGCGTAAGCCTGGCTGAGCGGCCCTTCCCCTCGGCTCTCATCAAAAGCCAACGAAAACAAAGCTCATTAGGGTAAGCCGATTGAAAACTTGCCACTGCCAATGGGGAAAAGGCCATTAGGTTGACGCGGACACTGCAAGTGCAGCGACACTGCAGCGGCCCGATCGGGCCCCTCATTAGCCTCGGGCTATCATGGGAAATGGGCCAGCCGGAAACGGGAGCCCGAGGACAGGTCGATTGAGCGTAAAGACAAGATAAGGCGTCGCTTCGTCGCAAGTCCTGACGTGGGGCGCGCGTCGCGTGGGCGGATCCACGGATAAGGATTCGCGCGTACCTGGGAATTCGCACGGGCGAGGCTGCCGTATATCTTTCGCGCTCGATTGCACTCCGATCACTGATCGCGTAATGCGTGGAGATCGGTTGCGCAGCACGCTCAGGCAAATTATATCGAGCGACGCTCTTTACGAGCCGAGCGACATTAACGCTCCGCGAATTATTAATGACTGCCTATACTCGCGCCTCCTCGCCTGCCGCTTGACAAATGCCAACGCAAATGGCCGCTCAATTTAATTAGATAACGGAGGCCGAGGCCATTTACTTGCAAGAGGCCCCCCGAGTGCCGCTGGCCATTTCCCCGAGACGATTTTCAACGACGTAGCCTGCTTTCCTCCGGGCCCACCACCTCGCCTCGAATTAACGCTCAATAGAGAGAGAGGAGCAGTGGCTGCACACTCGCTTCCTCTTCGCCTCTCGTAAGAAATCTTCCCTTTTCGAGTATTTTGAGTGTTCGAGGTCATTGATAGGCGCATTCCCAGAGTATCCTTCAATGGCGACGCTCGCGACCTCTACTCACCTACATGGCAATTGAATGGCAATCGCTGTGAAATTGCCGCTGCTTATCCGCATTTCCCTTGCCCCAGGAGAGACGAAGACGGATGATACATTGCTAAAGCATTTTATTCTCGTTTACTTTCGCGAAGGTGGATACTACGAGTGGATATTCCGAATGAGATTGGGGCGAGTCCCTGTGAACGATGTCCAGGTGGGTGTTTGGCGAAGAGGAGAATGGTCTTGGAGGCGACGAGTGGCGACAAGTGGCGACAAGTGGCGACGAGTGGCGACAAATGGGCTCGCGAGGCCCGGTGCAAAGGCGCAGATACGATCGCACTAGGAAGCGCGTAAGGAGGGCAAATCGTGCGGGCGGCGGTCCGTGAGAATTTCTGGCGCGTTATCCGCGGGGGAAAGTGAGTGGATGATGAGGCCAAGGCGTACGTATGGGTAGCCCCGTCCCGATGGATTTGCGCGATGCAAAGTTCGCCAAGTGAAAGGGAAACAGTTGCAAGTTGGAGCGCACGCGTACTCCCTCTCACTCTGCGTCTCGCGCGCACTCGCCCGCGGCTCGGTCGTCGGTGGGCGGGGGTGGGTAGGCGAACGAACGAGGGAGGGGCAGATTATAAACGAATGCCGATGACTGGGAAAATGCTGGGACTCGGTAAGCTAATAATATACGTCATTTAATAGTGGATCGGTCACTCTGATAAGGGAACTGTGTCTTCGAGTGCGCGCCAATTATATTATTTTAATATCGCTCGTTTAATCGGACGAATTGTTTAATAGACGGGAATGAAGGCCTTTTAATGCGCGGAGGGGCTTTTCGTAGGAATATCACGAGTCAATTATAGCCGATTGTATTATTTGCCGTACTTTTGTGAATCCGCAAGTAGATCGCATTGAGCCGAGCACACAAATCACGATAAGAAATCCTTTGCGTTTCGATTAACGAAAACTGGCAGTGCTCGCACGCCAAGTCATAAGCTAACGCTCGTCGGCCTAATTAAAGAATGCTAAATGTTTGTATGTAAATATGATGGGATGGGGGGGAGGAGGAGGACAGTTTGCCGTGGGTAGCGGTAGAATGGAGGCGAAGGTCTGGGCAGATTCGCAAATTAAACAAAGTTTTACGCAAGTAGATATCAGTTTTGCATTTATAGACTCGCGTTAAATACTTATCAGATGCAATAAAACGTTATTGTACACGGCGCAAAAATGGCACGTATTATTGTTGAATTTATTCGCTGCAATTAAAATGCATCCATATAATTCCGGGCGGATAATTCAATTAATCACAATAGATTGCGCTCCGTACTCTAATTAATAACGATACTTGCTCGTCGGAGAGCCAGTACGAGCATTAAATTTGAATGAAAAATATGAAGATCTCGAGAAGTTCTTTACTGAAATACTTTCGATCCTTGCTGAGCTCTAACCGTTTTAAATAATCTTCTCTTGGTGTTTTAAATGTAAAATATATGAATAAGAAACATATTTATGAAGTTTTTTTTTCTTCGTCATCATCATCTTCTTCTTCTTTTTCTTGAATTTTTTCTCTTCTTTTTCCTTAAATTCTGAAATTAAATTAAAATATCTGGACAATTTAGAATCTCTTAAAGTTAATAACACTGTATATAATGTCCTCACGGTATTAATTTTGTCAACCTTATGACGAAAATAGTGACTCTAACTTTATAAGGATTTATAACTTTCATAGTTCATTCTTTATTAAAAATTTGTGCTTCAAGTTTCTTGAGATGATTGCTATTACACTCGTGGGAATAGCACTCTGCCTCATCATTTTCATAAGATCCCAATGTCAATATTATTAATAAATAGCCGACTACGCTTTCCATTCAATTTCCCATGTTTTCCTAAGCAAGCGTTGACAATCCATACAACGAACTTCTCACCATCGACTCGACATTTCATTAACATTTGCAGCCATGGCCTTCCCCATTTCCCTATCAATTATTCTCCATGCGAGGCCGCGATTTTATTCAGCCCCGGAAGAAAATTCTCTCGGAACTCTCTTCACAGACTCTCGTGGAAATCTCGGCGCATCTCGCATACATTGCGAATTAGCCCGACGACTTTCCTTGTAATGCCCAAACGACCAACTCTCACGGACACTGGCCACACGCCAGTCTGCAAATGCCCAAATAAATTGAGCCTAACTTTAATAGGCCGCCTAATGAATTAGAAGTAGGAACGAGTGGGATGAGAGTAGGTCGTATCAACTATTGGCCAGAAAGTTCAAATTGGCAAGCCGAGGAAGCCGGCCGTCGAAGCGGATCTTTCTTGAAAGCAGCTGCAGGTCCCATTAAGTCAATCCTCGTTACACGCGAGGTTGGTTAGCACCAGGTTCCGCGGCTATGGCCACGGAGCGGACTCGTCGCCGGGGGGAAGTAGCGGCCCCGAGTAAAGAACGCGCCCTGGAAACCTCGGGCCCTCGCGCTCGCCAGCCGGCTCCTCGTAAATAAGACCCAGATTTCGCAAAATCAGCAGGTCCCACGTCTCCGCGCGGCTCTTATCTCTCCCCCACCCCCCAGAGCCAAGCTCGCAGGCACTTCCGCTGCCTACGTATCGCCGGGAGTGGGTGGGTGACGGGGGTTTTTTTGGCGGGCGGGAGGGTGAGAGGGGGGGCGATGCCGCGCAACTAATGCGAGTAGCGTGGCGCTCGCGTGGGCCGCGGTCGCGTGGGCCGAACCGGAACATGCATGATTCACCGGAGCCTCCGCAGACTCTGTCTCTCGTGGGAGCTCGAGAGTATGACCGAAGCCAGATAAATAAGGCGCGCACGCATAGGTGCGAGGATATCGGGCGCGTGCGCGTCCGGTATTTTCACTCGTTTTTTTTCTCTTTTTTCTCATACTGGCTGCCTTTTTTATTTCTCTCTTCCTCCTCGTCCTCTTCGCTCGCCCGAGCGTCTCCCGACCTCCTCTCCCACCTCCAGCTCCGCCGTCCTCCTCGCGCTCCCTTCCCCCCACCCTCCCTCCACCGCCACCACCGCCACCACCACCACCACCACCACCTCGTCCTCCTTTCATTCTTTTTATTCGGATTTGCATAGCCGACTACTCGTACGTGTGTGCACGCGCTCGTGAAACATCCGTGGATAAGATATATAACTAGGAGGGCCCTATCTCCTGGTGGGGGCCGAAGAAGATTGGGTTTTTGACCTCCTCAACGCATTGAGTAGCTTTCTGTGTTGGTTATGAACCTTGTATTTATCTGTTTGTAAGGAGTGTCGCCTGACAATCTTATCGAATTTGGAATTTGTATTGTAATGCGATAATGTATAAAATTCCAGGCTTCCTTTTTTCTCTCTTCTTCCTTTTTTCTATATACTGCGGACGCGCGAATTGTTCAGCTCTCTGGTTACGGTCGAATTAATTATTGCTTAGCTTTTCTTTGTCCGTTTTATATTTGGCCTTTTCCTCCTTCGCCTCTCTCTCTCTCTCTCTCTCTCTCTCTCTCTCTCTCTCGCTCTCTCGAGATTCCCAGAATGCGCGGCTTGAGAATATTTTAATTTCAGTTGTCGTGACGTGTGAGTAATCGAGGATTGATATAACTAGCGCTTTCATGATCGCTGTCCATCCCAAATATTAAATTAAGCCGTTAAAATTCATTATCATTCGCAGCTTAGAGCCCACCTAATGGACTTTTTTTTTTTTTTTTGTCTCTCCTCCCCGCCAACTCCTCCTCCCTCGGATTAGTCGATAGTGAAGTTACTATTATTCAAAGTAGCTGATGGCATTTTCATTTAAATGTAGCCGTGGCGGCGTCTAAAGGAGTTCGCGTTTTTCCTTATAATAATGTCCCGCCTTTTGAAAGTGAATCCGTTGGGAGTCGTGAGGTACGTCGTTCGTTGAACTGAAATTCTCAAGGCATACGGATTATTGTGCTCAACGCTCGCAATGTTCATGGGATCTACGCACCTAATGTAAGCTCGTGTGCTCGAATATTAATTTCTAGCCATTAGGCAATGCAGAATCCGCGGTAAAAGTCGGCAGTCGCGCGTAAAGGACTGCTTGGCGAGTTGTTTAAGAGGCGAGAATGCCGAGGCGAGTCGCGGATCGATAAGCTCGCAGCCGATAAAAAGGGCGGATATATTATAAATGAGCGGGAGCTTCATTTTTAAACGAATTTCTCGCGTCGCTTGTAATTCCCAGGTACGATAGCTGCTCGTGTGGATAGAGTGGGGAAGGGCGAGAGGAGAATTGCCTTCGATTGCTGCCCCGTCTATTTTCTTTCTCGAGCGATGATCCACATTGATAGGCCGGAGTTTGCTCGTCCTATATTATATTCGAGCCGCGCGAAATGGATTTTGCAACGTCGGATTAGCTGCTATCTCACGGATCTTTATAAAAATACATCTGGAAATGTTTTTTTTTCCCTCGGTTATTCCGACCAATTTCATTCCCTGTGCTATCTAAATTTTTAAATCGCAATTGTAATACATAAGGACGATAATGTTGCCAGCATTCGCCCCGTCCTTCTTTTTTTTTATATTACGTTTTCGTTGAATTACCGCTAGCTAAATAAATTAACGCCCATGCCCGCTCTTTTGTCAATGCTATCAATTTATAAATTTCAACCTTACTTATGCCCATAAACCCACCATTTTATAAATAGCATTTTTAATCACATTAAAAACGTCCTGTGTCTCCAATATTTATATCCCCGGGGCTCTCTTTCCCCGCGACTTTAAATAGCTGCGCGTACACAATCACAACAGTGAACGTATCGTCATTAATAACTCGGGGAATAAGCGCGAGAAATATCACGCGGCCAGAATGCGGGGCGATTTAAATAATTCGATTTCACGATTTTGTCGATGCAGAGGAGAACGAGGAGGCAGCATCGTCCTGCCCTCTAATTGAGCCAAATGCCAAATTGCCGATAAGTCTCATTATAAGGACGCATTATGCCTCCCAAAGCATTCCAAAGCATCGGCGAACATTATTAGAAAAGGAGGAGAGCGTGGCCGCGTCGTTGAAGGGAGAGCGACAGGTGCGCAATGCCAGGGAATAAAGAGCCAATGGAGCCTCGTGGCAGAAATTACGGGAAGGCGACGGTAGGCGAGCCTAAAAGTCCCGAGACTTTTAGGTTGCTTTCCCACGCGAGGAAAGCGCGGATGAAAATCCGCGTAGCCTCCTGGTCCTGGCGCGCGGGCGAGGAGGTGAGGCGGGGTGGCGGCGGCCGCGAAGACAATGGGCGCGTGGGCGGCGGCTCGCGTGCGCGGATATCGAGGATCCAAAGCGATTACTTCCGATGGTCGCGTGGGCACGGGAGACCGATAGCCATCGGCTCGTGGGCGGCCCTTCGTTAAAGGCCCCGGTAGCCCGGCTCCGGCTCTCACCCACTTTCTCGCTCTTCCCCGGGAGGCGGAGACGCGCACGTCGCCTTGGCATTGTTCGGGTGACGCGGGCCCGACGTATTTTGCCGATTTTAGCACCGGGGCGTGCGTTACTTAGCTGGCGCGCGGCGCCCGGCGATATTTACGGCTCGGCACAGCTCTCGATGCAAGGTTGCCTCTACTCCCCCCAACCCACATGCCCCTCCTCACCGCCGCGGAGCCGATACTGCTTCGAGGATGGAAGGAAGCTTAGATAAGTAGTATCTTTGTGTTGGTGAGATTATTGCCTCGCGTATTTGTGGTCGCGGAGGTATTGCCTCGAGTGTCGGTCGCGTTGGCTTTGCTCGGGAGTTTCATTATTATTATCCCCGATAATGCCGCAATGTTAGATGCTCCCATCGGATTAAATATTTGATTGAGAAATTTTCGTCTGTCTGCGCTCAAAATGAGATGAAGCTCTAATTATTGTTTGAATTTGGATGAAGAGTGGATTAGTTGTTGACTTGGTTAAGGTGGACCGCGTGATTGTAATCGATATCGTGGAATTTATGAGATAGGGGGATTTTTTTTATCTCTTTATTCTCGCGTTCCTTTTTTTGGTTAGAGAATCAAAGGAGATTGAATTGTCTTCGATCAAATGAAATTTCCTTTGATTGGTCTGTTGCGTTAGAGGATCGATAAAATTTATAGGAAATTTCGGAGATTAGATTGAGGGAAAAATAAAATCGACAATATAATTTTTAAGATGTGATTTGTATTGTTTTATGTTAAATGTATTATTATATTATATTGTATTATATTATATTATATTATAATATAATATATATAAATATATATAAATATATTATGAAAAAGATTGAATATTGAAGAAATACGTTTAATTTATTTTGACTTTTCTCTTTCTCTAGATCATTTTCATACGGTATTATCTAAGTACGTTTTACCATTTTATCGTGAAATTTATTTATTTTCCGGCACATTTATGTGATTTTAAAATTCTTCGTATATTCCGTCGATTCAATAATAATATTTTTGTAAAATAAAATTCACTTGCATTATATTCTTGAAGCTCCTTCATCATACAATACGCACATCAATTGGTTATTTTTCCTCACTCCTCGAACACAATCAAAAGCTTTCGGGTTCCAATCATTTCCTAGGAAAAATACGTTCTAACGAAAAATAATAAGACTTTTCCTCGATTCGCCTACCTCACACCACCACGACTTTTCTTATATATATATTTTTTAATATATATATATATAAATGCTATATTGCTATTTGCTCATCATCCTGTACTCGACAACCTACTTTTCGCATATTTAAGCTTTTTTTCTCCAAAGTAAGAGTGAGAGAGGGAGAAGAGAAGAGCGATTATACTCGAAGCCTCTTCTCTTCTTTGGACATGGACGCCTGGCGTTGATGAAAAGCCAAGATTTTATCATCGAGAGATTGCTGGCAATGTTGGACAGAAGGAGAAGAAAAGAGTCAGAACGTTTTTATTCAGCTGTGAGAAACAAGTTGCAACTTATTCAAAACAGCTTTTCTATACTGACGGAGGCTCAAACTGCGCCGAAATTAACTAGAAACCCGTTATGCACCTTTCCATAGGGTCGTGCATTTGCCAAAAAAAGAAAAGAAAAAAACTTTGGTAACATAGTAGTTCTGCTTCTCTTTCAACTGACGTTTCATTCCAGCAATTGTGTGCATATGGTTATCAAGTAAAATAAACGAAACATTGAATAAACAATAGTCACAAGGACTTGAAGCGGCTCTTGGCTTAGTAAAAATAAACGTACTTAAAACTATATTGCATTTTTAAGTTTTAACTTTAATTTGTAATGGAAGCTAAAGTTTTGGGTATTATTGCCTATTTCTTTATTCATCTTTCAACTTTCGCTCTCCAATTATAATATTACGTAGCACGAAAAGTAAACATTTGATGCCATAATAGCACACGAGTTTAAATAAATATTTTACGAATGTCGATCGAATACTATAAAATAATACGCCCGATCAATTTAATTAATTATTAATACTCAATCAATAATTATTCGTATACTTATTATAAATTAAAGGAAAAACAAATATTGCTCCTTACGAATCAATTTTTTATGGATAGTGAGTGCAATACATCGACTGAAGTTCCCAAGTGACATTTAAAAAACGTCTAAAAATTACAATTTAATACTAATTTCTAACAATAAATCCCTGAGTGCAGTGAAATAATGGCAAAGAAATCTCTTTATAACATGCAAAAACGTAAGCTTCCTAGGATATTTAAATTTAACAAATAGACAAAATGCGTATGAGATATACTTGAAAATAGATGGACTAATTATGGAATATTAATGTGTGGATTAATCGTGGAATTAATCAATAATACATTGAATACTGCCTAATCATCAGCGTGTGGCAGGCAAATGCAATAATTTATCGACTGAGCAAATGATATTTTCAGTTTTCACCGATTATTCAATATTCATGATTTGTAAAGAAGAATATTTAGCGTCTCGCATATAAGAGAAACAATCATTTATGAAATTGCGTTCTCAAGGAGGAACGCGAACAGAAGATGTGTACGATAAAAGAATCGATTCCGGCAAAATATCTACTGACTCGAGCGATAAGACTGTTTTCAAATGGAATCCCATTTTTCAATATTTAGATTCACTCTCGTAGTGCCGATTTAAAAATATTTCAGGAATTTTATATCCTCGTGGATATAGGAAATCTACTTTGAACGTAAATCCATAAGAAAGTGTCCATTATCGACAGCTTTGACAATTCCAGCTCTCAATGTCGCAATAACTCAATTAATACACCAATCGATCAAACCACAAACATTACAATTGTTCGGATACGTAACGAAGGTGCCTTCCTTGCCCTCCCTCTCGTTAACCACAACAACAACGACGACACGACGACGACGACGACGATAACGATAAGGATAATACAGTGACAAAGACAGCGACGACAACGTGGAGGAGGACGAGGAGGAGGTAGTCAATCACACCGCGGGTGGCCCCCCCCGGGGGTGGGGAGGGGGGGGGGGAGGCCGTAAAGCTAAATGTCTCTTAAACAGGCATATTAGGCATATGAAGCCTCAAGGGCCGCAAACTTGGTTAGCGCTCGTCAGCTGCTGCCGACTGGCCTTCCGTCCTCGCCTGCGCACACACGCAAACACACATATCGCGCTGCCCCATCGAGCTTTTTACAGCTGCCAGAGCGAGTCGGCGAGTCGCGGGTGTCGACCGCGTAGCCGGGCTTTGGCGGTGGCGGTGTTGGCCCACCCGCAAAACCTCCGGAGTCCTGTGTCAACTCGTTAGCCTCGCCGGAGGATAGATCCTCGGCCCCGTGGCGCCTCCCATTTGCGTGTGCGCGCAGACCTTCGCGGGACTTGCGGTTTGCGCAAGCTAACCGCAGCAGGTGCTCTCTCCTTCCCATCCACCCCCCCGCCCCGCCTCCCCCACTCACTCACTCACTCTCAC
>JAPYYT010003272.1:0-15308 GCA_030522565.1 Ceratosolen corneri | reverse complement strand
CAGCAGCTTCGAAGGCGATGGCATTAGACGAGACCGAGCGCACGAGACGGACGGACGGACGGAGAGAGAGAGAGAGAGAGAGAGAGGGAGAGATAGAGGCACCGAGCGTTTCTCCCTTTCCGTTAGCGCGCTTGCGCAACCTGTTCTTTTCTCTCGTCTCATACCGAGGGCTCGGAGGCGCAAACCTCGATGTGTGTGTATGCACGACGAGTCGCTCTGTGTTGGTCGTCCCGCTCGCAGAAAAACGTTAACGCCGCTCAAAGTTCCATCGATGGCAGCCCGGCAGATTCTTCGACAGATTTCTCAGCGTTTATCTCGACCCCCCGCTTTTTCTTCCTCGCCTCCTCTGCTCTGCCCACCACTTCAATAGAGCAGTGCTCCTCGTTAGGAAAATTTGTTCGGTAGTCGATGGGAGGCTGCCATCCTCCCGGGAATCTGCGCCGTTACGTTTATGTCTGTGCCGCTGGTCACCGCTCTCCTCAACAATAATCCCCCGAGCGAGTTTTCCAAAACCAAAACAAAGAGAGGTGAGGCCAGTCTGCGCACAGTTGTGAAAACGAGATCGCTTCATTCTTCCTTTATCGGACGGGGTCATCTCTACTCTTGGAGCGATTCTCGCTCCCAATCCCGGCAATCCCCCCCTCCCCTCTTCTTCTAATTTTATTCGGCGATTATGTATTTTATCTTGATTCGAACTCTCGCGGCTAATTTTACGAGCCTCATTAGATTACAACTTGAAGGCATTGGCTGAGAAACGGCCGTTCCATCGATTCGCCCATCCAATGCACATTATGGCATTTAAATCGAAGACAAGTGAAAGACGAACGATTCTGACGATAAACCAGAAGGTAAAAATAGATCGGATTTCAAGGGTGTCTTACGATAATACTGAGCATTTGTTCGCGTCACCGTAATACTTACTTCATACTGAAACCCGAGCGCATCACCTCCGCTATCTTTATTCACCGCAGTGGAAAGGTGTCGCCTCGCACTCTTGTTTACACGTAAATACCTGCGAGAGGCGGCCGCTGCGCCAAAGTGCCACTTGGTCATTAAAGAAACGAGGAGACGAGTAGGAGACAAATTTCGCGGTGAGCGGGTGGCGGAGAAGCGGCGGCGGTGGGGGTTGGACGTAGGGGTGGGGGGTGGGGGTGGGGAGGAAAGGGAGACTAGAGGCGGCTCGCGAAGGCCCAACCCGGAGACCCTTATACCGTCGAGAAAAAAAGAGAATAAATATGCGCACGACGATCCGTGGGAGCAAAAAAAGCATACCTTTCTTTTTCGGCACGACAAATCTTGAAATCCGTCCATCCTACTTCGTCTCTCGTATTCATCACTCAAAAGCGGCACTGGCGGCTACCAATAATTTCCACGGGTCCTACGCAAATCCAGAGAGAAAGCGCCGCTGCGTCTGCGGAACGCTCCGTCTAACATCGACCACTATTACTACCACTACTACCACTACTACCACTACCACCACTACTACCACTACCTAAAAAAAGAGAATAAATATGCGCACGACGATCCATGGACCACTACCACCACTACTACCCCTACCACCACTACTACCACTACTACCACTACTACCACTACTAATACCACCGCCACTACCACTACAACTATCAGTACTACCACTACCGCTACCACTACACTACCAGTACTACCACTACCACTACTACCACTACCACCACTACTACCACTACTACCACTACTACCACTACTACTACCACCGCCACTACCACTACAACTATCAGTACTACCACTACCGCTACCACTACACTACCAGTACTACCACTACCGCTACCACTACAAGAAAGGGCAGGCAGTTGGAAAGAGAGACGAAAGAATAAAGATGAGAATGAAGGGAGACAGAGAGACGGACAGAGAGAGAGAGAGAGGCGGATAGATATGAGAGATGAGAGATCCTATGCGCTCGGAAGCATGCATTGTTCCCTTGTTCCTTGCATGCATAATATTTCCTGCTTTAACGGCTGTTTACATTCCCGGTCATGCAAGAATTTTCACTTACAACTGCACTGAATATTGATTTTAAGTTCACCTTTTCTTTCCCGATACCAATGCATTGGAAACTATGTTAATTTTTTCAATCATAAATGAATGTCATAAATAAATGAGCAAATGTCGTGATTGTAAGTGTGTGTGAATTATTGTGCCCGACTAGACATTTTACATGGCAAATGGCAATTAAGTCTTGAAAAAAAGTAAAGTGAATTATTAAATTATTTCAATTGAAAATTACTTTAATTCAACAGTCAACGTTGCCAGATAATTAATGAAATTTGTCGCTAACAAAATTAATAATAAAAATGATCTATTGTATTATATATATAGAGGCGCAGACGTGTGCGTAATTGAGATTGAGTAAGAAACATTTATACTTTTACTATTATGCATAAAGGCTTTAGAGTACTGCTTAAAAGTATTTACATCTCATTATCTTATAAGATTTTCGAGTAAAATGATTAAAATAACGGGAAATTGGAGAGAATCGAGGTAATAGGATTCTTATGGGCAGCGTAGGAATCGCCCAAAGTACGTTCAGCTGAAGTAGCTTAAGCGAAATAGAAATTTAAGAGTGAAAATTGCTCCCTCCTTTATTACTTTAAAAAAGCTTGCATTCGTGTGTTTATTGATAAAAAAAGTGACGCAAGGCGATGTACCGTGGAGTTGGCAATTATCGAAATAGAGGACAGTTGACATGGCTAGAGGCTAGAGTACCTATTTTGCCATACATACCTTACTCGTGCACTAATACTTGCATGTTTTCCCCGCGGAATAGCCAAGACTGATTTGAAAATCGGCGGCCGTGTACAAGTTAAAAGTTTCAGTATCTCGTCGAATCTAGCACACATCTATCTTTGACACTTGGTCTAAAAAAATGCACCATTTAATTCAAATTGCCCTACAAACATTTAGCGTGAAGCTTAATTCACTTTTATATCGAGTATTAGATATTAATTTGAAAGGAATAAACCTGGAGACATTCGCTGTCGGTACATTATTTGGAAATTAAATTTTTTTCCCTCGTACCGAGCTCATTTCATTATTAGTTATGCAAAAGAGAAAAAAATTATTTATAGTAGTATCATTGAATATTGTTGTTTGCGTTATTTGCTCATTCTATAGAGTATATGTTGTGAAATTTCTATAAACCTTAAATACTCCATTTATATTACCGTACATTTAACATTATTGAAATAATTTATCTTACATGTATAAATATACGAATTAAACACTGTCACTTTGAAATACACCTCACTATCCAAGTGAGGAAAATTCCGAAAATTTATAAGATAAATAACGGGAAAAAAAAACTTGCACTCATTTGCCTGTTGTTGTTGGGATGTGCGCTTGCGAGTGGTGGGGAATCGGAGGAGTGGGGGGTGGGGTTGGGGGAATAGGGAAGAATGGAAATACTAATGCTACTGCTAATTTAATAAAAATTCTCGTAGCGGAGAAAATGTAGTCGTGACATTAATGGTTTTGGTGTTGAAAAGTAGGTGACAAATAGATTAAGGATTTAATTAAAATCTGGCATCATCGGCCTTCCAATTCACGACCACCTTAAAATTAGGTTGAATTTTGTATTAACGAGTGGCCGATCACTAACTAGGCGATTTTATGAATCGTGACTGTCAAAAATAAGCAATCGAGTGACTCTGCCGATGCCGCCGCCCAGCTCATACCGGAGACCCGCGTCCACGCTATAATAAATGTATGAGGAAGGGGTGGTGGAGGGAGCCGCGCAGACTTTCATGTCCGAATGGCCGAGTAGGTGAAGCCCGCGGCTCTCGGTAGGACTTTGAAGATTCTAGAGGTGCGCCGTGGAGGCCGCGGAAGCGTCGCGAGGGGACTCGGAGGAATCTCCTGGATCACGCAGGATCACTCCTCCGATGGCCCGGCATTGTGAATGGAGGGCCAAGACCGCGGTGCGAATCCTTCTCGAGGCCTATTATTTAGCATAGCCACTTTTTTCGACTTGGAACTCCCTCGCGCTCGGCGGCGGTTGTCTTTGTACCTCGAATGATGATGACGATGCAGGAGGCAGCCACCTTCGCCTTCGCCTTCGGCCCCTCGCCCCTCACCGTCAACCCTCTCACTCCCGCCTTTTTTACTACCCACCCACCAACACACACGCAAGCGCCCGCCCGCCCAACCGAGCCGGCGCCCCCTAAACAAATCCAACCTCGATCGAGCTCGACGACGCCGCGGCTTCGTTATTTTAATTTGCCTAGGATCGATCGGGGTCCGTGGTCGCGCTGCTGGCCCGCCCCCGCCACCCAACCACCAAAGCCCAAAGACGGCAAATCATTTGGCGAACAAACACGCTTTCCGATTTTTACCTTTACATTAGGCATTTCTCCGCCACGTAACAATTTCTTTCCAATGCTCGATGCGCGCCTACGACGATTTACGCCGCATCCCACTAATTGATACATACGTACATACACACACACTATTACGCCTGCATGACTGCTCGTTGCTTGGCATAATGGCAAATTCGCCACACTGACGCCCACTTCTCTACCTTAAAGTCCACAGTTGTCGTGGAATTACAATTTTTGGCATTAGAGGTGCTTTAAGTGTTGGGCAACTACGTAATTAACATTGTTCTCGTATGACGCGATCGGCCCTCGCTCTGGCATTCCCATAGCCGGCAACGTTTTTCCTATAATCGATGAATGAGCCCTTGGCGCCTCGTAATGTGCTCGCCGAAAACATCGGCCGCTCCAAAGCTAAACGACAATAGCATTGTGCATGAGCTTCGAGTGGGGCAGCTTGGAGCTATGTGTTGGTCAGCGAGGCTCAATTGTCATTGGAACCGCGCGATGAACGAAAGGCGCTTCGAGGCGCACGGAAGCTCAATGCGAGTTGATAATTAGCGGTCGCCCAAGGACTTGGGAGCTCCGGGGCATTTCCCGCGGACGACGCGCCGTGTTGCGCCCGGTTAAAAGAAAGACCGGGCCCCGATGCCCGTATCTCAGGGCCGAATCGCGGACACCCGCTGACACCGTCGGCCACGCAATGACACCGCGGCTTTATCGTTTCAGCTACGTAGAGCAGCGGCATCGGCACCGCGACTCACCACTACAACTCACCACTACAACTCACCCCACGCGATATCCTCTTCGAGGGTTGCCGTTGCTCCGTGGCACAGCCAGCCGCATTAGCGAGCTCACCGGATTTCATTAGGAGCATGGAAGGTTTAAGGCTATTGCTTTGCTTAGCCGTTGAATTTTCATGGTCGATCGTCTCTCCCTCGATCGCGTATGCCTCGGCCAAGTATTGCCATCTCCAGAAGGGACACGCAGAGCTCCGTGGCTCCATGCAAGGCTGTCCGGACTTCTCAATGCAGGCAAAGCCGCTGGCGTTGCGCGTCCCGCGCACACCTTAAAGTTGGCGCGCGCCGCGTCTTTCGCCCGATTATTGCACCTTTATTATGCCAGGGATGAGCGTCTATTTACGACTTGCTGGAAGCGCCATCAAAAAGTCGGACTCGCTCCGCGGCGCTTTTCCCCTGCAGCGCGGCTCTCGCGCTCTCTCTCCCTCCCTCTCTCTCCCTCTCTCTCCCCCTCTCTCTCTCTCTCTCCCTCTCTCTCACGTGGGAACCGATGAGCCGGGCAACGAGCTGCGAGAGCGGCCGCCTCTGGAGGCCCAAGAACCGATACGAGGATCCTCGCTGTCCACACACACTGTCCCCTCCCCCGTGCCGGCCAGCCCGCGCCCATCAGCTTAAGCCCTTCTTCCTAACCTCGCGCCTCCACCTTCTTTGCCCCCGTCCCTCTCCTCCTTCCTTCCTCGGCCACCTCGGCCAGCGCTCCAAGTCCTTGTGCTCAAATCCGCCCCCGTTTTTGCTCGACCGTCACACCCGACGCTTATTAAATTTGAGACAAAAAGCAAGCGGCGAGCCCAGCCGCGAATGACCACTAACTGATTCCAGCACACCCCCTTATTCGTTTTTGCGGACCGCGCAATTACTCACTTTCAAGCCGATAATTTCTGTCTGCCTGTTAAAGTTTTGCGTAAAGTTTCGGAGAGAGGGAGAGAGAGAGAGAGAGAGTGAGAGAGGGAGTGAGAGTGAGAGAGAGAGAGAGAGAGAGTGAGTGAGAGAGAGAGATAGAGAGTGAGAGTGAGAGATAGAGATAGAGGTGATGAGACGGGAGGGAAGAAGGGAGAGAGAGAGAGAGAGAGAGAGGGAGCGAGAGAGGGAGGGAGAGAGAGAGAGGGAGCGAGAGGAAAAAGGCAAGACGACTTTGAATATATATCTTCTTGTTCTCGTGTGTACGTTGATGAAGGGAATAATCTTATTAGTGATCTTTATGGCCGTCCAATAATTTGTTCAATTTTGTTCCCGTTTTTTGTTATTTTTCGAACGTGCTAATCTCTTCTTTGTAACTGGAAGAGGCTGCGTTTTTTATTCTAAATTACTAGAACAATTCGAAAATTACAGAGTTAAACAATGTTACGCGCCATAAATACAAGCGAATTAAAGTTAATTATTTTTCAGATTTTAATTATAATGCGCGTGTATTGTTTTCCGTCTCAATTTGTCTCTCGTACTTTTAATGTAAAGGTGTTCTTAAGATACAGTGTTGTGTGCCATAATCAATTGCTGATTTGTTAATAAATTAGGGATTTGTTGCGAATAAATGGGTAATAAATCTTTTCTTTTATTTTTAGGTAAGTGATGGCTGATATCATTCATTTGCGGGTAATTTGGTAAGTCATAACCGTTGAATTATCAATACTATTAGACTTACAAATTTCACTCTGCATAATTTTCAAATATAATTCTTTGCCATCGCTTTGGAACTAAAACTCATCATTAAATCCATATACACAGTTGCACATATATATATAAAGCACTTTGCGTCGGTAAATTTAAGGAAATGTTAATGCAGGATATTGATAAAGTGCAAAAGTATTAAAGCTATATCTTATGTCATTTCAATGCCACATTAAATTTAAGGCTTCATAGCACAGCATAAAGTGTTAAGAAGCCCATAGATTCCTCTCGAGTGCACACATATAACTGTCCGCTTTCTCCCTCCCTCCCTCTCTCTCTTTATCATTGTGAGCGCGCGCGCGTGCCTGCGCATTTGCGGCAAAGAGGCGGCAAAGAGCATTTTCATTTGAGATGCTCGCAGGAAGCTGAGAGCTACGTGAGACGTAAGCACGGGTGTGAAAGCAATTAAAGGGCGCCAATTTACCGTTGGAGATCATCGTCCAAGTGGCGCAAATCAGCAAATCAACATCTTCCTGCCTCGCGCCCAAGCCCAACGTAAGGCGTCGCGACCATCCTCACGATTCCAGCGAATCCTCAAAATAGCCGCAAGGAGCAATAATATATACGCGTGTATATATTGGCAGGCTCGAGGAGAGCCGAGGGACAAGGACAGGCACCGAACGCCCACCCGAAAGGAGAACGAGGATGAAAGAGGGAGTCGGCCACCACATAAATCTGTGAGCCTGTGAGGCGGCACAGTAACGCTATCATTACGCGGCCGCTGACGAGCATATATAAGAGCGACGCCGATATTTTAATGAATTCGTGGAAGCCAAAAAATTCGAGCGGAAGACGCAAACAGTCGTCGAACATAATAATGAAAAAGGACGCTGCTTGCCGTTTCCCGTTTCTTCGCGGACACACGATTATCTCGTGCGCTGCTGCCGACGACGACGACGACTCCCGGCTTAATTGTAATGAGAGTCGTTGCTTGTTGCGCTGAGGTTAGTGAATTAGAGCGCCTTTTTTATGAAAATGATTCTCGAAAATGCCAAGGAAACAGTGAGCGAGAGAAATAATTAAGCGAAAGAGAAAGTTTAACGAGTGCCGCGACTTTTATAGTTTTAGGTATACGATCGGGAACTGAAAAAGTTAGTTCGAGCGTTTGATAGAACGAGAATTATGATTTTGAAATTTTTTGCAAGCATGGAAGAGGGAATAAAAATTATCCACTTAAAGGCTAATTTTTGCTGGTTATTAAAACAATTTGCCATTTAACTCTTATCATTATAGTATAATAAATTGACGGGCATAAATCGATAGTTTTCTTTAGTTTTTATATTATCAATTTTACTACCACTACTACTACTACTACTACTACTACTGCTGCTGCTACTACTACTACCACTACTACTACCAGTACTACTATTACTCTTCATCGTATTATTGTTATTACTAATATTATCGTCGTCGTCGTCGGCATCATCCTTATTATGTTATTATTATTATTGTTCGCACGAGAAGAGAATAATATACCTTAATGGCAATTAATTTAATTGGAGGTTACATATTCAATCATAGATTAAATTATATTAATACCCAATCAATCTGCATCATTACTAAATAATATTGTTCTAAGCGTCGAGTGCATCGCTCGCATAAAAATTCGAAACAGGTGCTGCCGTTGTTGGGCCTTAAAAAAATCTCGTTATTTCGCATTTACGGAGCACAGTAAAAATAAAAGTGTCTTGCTTCTTTGAAAAAGCTTATCAAAATACAGATTTCATATTAATTCCTGCGGTTTCAATATATATTTATATAGCGTCACGTTTTTCATGATTATACGAGAATAATAAAATTTTTATTACTCGCATGATCGAAACAGGAAATCAACATTTTATTAACTGCGCGTATGCTAAAAATGTGGATAATTAGTATTTTCAAATTGGCCTAAATTATCATCCGAGTAATCTTCAAGTGCAAGATAATGCTTGGGGTGCCGTGGAGGCGAATTTGTCGATTGCCGTTGCATAAGCATCCACGAATACACATGATTTTGCGAATCAACATTTTCTCCGTATCAATTACTCCGATCGACCGCCTCCTGCCACTGCCACCCCCCCCCCACCACATTACTTTATAAATCTCATCGTAAATTAAATATGCAGCTCAATATTAATACAACTTTACTGCCCGTAGCCCAGCTCACTATGCCAACTGCCAATTACACTAACGAGACTTTAAAGAAAGAAAAAAAACAAACGATCAGCGCCTATTCGAGATTAATTAGATGGCGGAGCAGTGGCGCAAAGCCAAGCCTCGGCGAAAATAAAATTCAAAGCGACTGAACGTTACAGTGACTCTTCCTCCTCCGTGCTGCTGCCTTGGCATGCGCATACGGGCATGCACGCGCGCATCTACAATTAAAACCGATGCATTTCGAGCGAGCGGCATTACTTTTACGCCGAGCACGTTGTTTCAGCGCTCGCACCGCGCACGCGCCCTCCCCCCTCCCACCCTCACAACCACCCGGCCCCCATCACAACCACTAAATAATCCAGGCGACCGCCCGAGTCAGCTGAGTCCTCTGGACCCAGGCCAGCCAAGATAAAGAACCAATGAGAGAATTACCCACGGGCCGGGGGCCTATAAATAAACGCGGGGACTTTCATAAGTCAAGTTTGTTTAAAAAAAATTGAAACATTAATAAATGCATGATATGTATTTCGTGTCGATTTTAATTTACTTGCCCTCGCTAGTCAGTTGACAAGAGTGATATATATATATATATATATATATATATATAGTGATATATATATATATATAGGTCGCTCTCCTTAACTTTCCTTCAGCCCGAGTAATCCCAGTGCACCTTACAAGACTCCAGCCACGCCGCCCTACCGACCCATTAATATCCAAACCCATATACAAACAAACGTAGCACAAGGAAATTAATATTGCATAAAAGTTCTGCGAAAGTGCAGTCCCACGCGACGTCCCTCATGGCTTAGTATTAGGTCCTTAGTAGGAGAGTCCTCGCTCGCGCCCATTACCGCGCCGCGATATTAAATTCCACCTCCCCGCCGACGGAATATCGAATTACCCCGAAAGCATATGCAGCATATGAGAAAATTCGGTTCAACGCAAGCAAATCGGTTAATCGCTTTCGAGCCAGTCTTTCGCAGCCGCTCGCCGATGATAAATAGGCGCTCCGTTAATGCGGTCCCAATTTGGGGAAGGCGGAAACTGCGCCTCATAAAAGAGGCAAAGATTAAGAAAACAAGAGAAGGAAGGTAAGGAGCCGTGCGCGAGCAGCTTGGAGAGCAGAGGGAGAAGGTCGAGTGAAGAGGTTCGGCGGCGACTCGGCGCTCCCGACCGCGCGCCTGTGTTGGTGGGGCCCCCGCGCGCGTCCGTGTGTGCCCCACGCACGTGCATCTCTCCCTCTCGAGCATTGCGAGCCATTGCGCCATAACTATCCCGGATCTTAATTTCGATCGGGGCCTGTATTGAGACGTCCTGGCCTTTGGCTCCCTCCGCTGCCTGCCTCCGAGGATGCACCGGCTAATGCATAAATAGGAGGGGGAGGTCGGTCCAGTGGCTCGCCCTCTCTCTCTCTCTCTATAAAAGCGACCTCGGCCTCTCGATGTCCGAGAATGAGACGACCGAGGCGCTCGCTCGCCTCATTCAACCCACGATTTTTTCCGTTCCACCCACCCCTCACAGAGCCCCTCACAGAGCCCCTCCTGAGGCCCCGTAGCAACGCCTCGTTAGCCGGAAAACAGCAGAGTCTGCTCGAAATGCGCTTCTATGCATCGGATAGCCCGATTAGTTGCAACCAACTGTTTGGCAATTATTATTACGTGTCGAGTGGACTGTCGCGCCCTCCTCCACCCTCACCCTCACCCCCCCATTAATCGAGCGATACTAACGCAGCTTTCGCTGGCATTGTGAATCCTCTGGCTTTTTCTTTGTCAACGATAGGCCGACTACGCCGAGCCGTCCACCAGTGGCGAAAACTCTCCTCGAAGATGCCTCTCGTTTATCATTGCGAGACTTCGATATGCTTCGATCGTACCTCGTGTCGTATTTTATGTCACACTGGCACTGTGACGGAGGTTGGCTTAATGCTACAATGTGCTACGTGAACCTTTCGCACTTCGCCTATAGGTAGAGATATCGACATTTTGTTATTGCGACTGTAGACCTAAGGGCGCCTACGTTTCATCTTGAATCGCATTAACTTTGCATTAAATGCATTAACAGGCAGTCGCGGTAGTTGAGTCGTCGTTAAACTTGCGGCGAGCGCGTAAGTTTGGCGTGGCACACTATTCTGCGAATGCAACAACAAATACGATAATACAGAATTGCGTAACGATTGGAATAAATTCCCTTGCACATTAGGTTCGAGCGCCTCGGGCTTATCTCGAGTTTCATCGATGGCTATTTATTTATTTCCGCTTGGTGCGCAACGTGCGAGCAACAATGCCCTGTGAACAAGTACGTCCACGTTAAAGCGACAATATTGCAAAGACAATGTAGGTCGAATGATTTTTTCGACATACGATTCACGCTATAAATACTTCAATATTATCTATGACACACATTTGGAGGATGTGTATCGAGCGTACGTGAGTCAAGCCACTTCAAGACCGAATAAAAGCATGCTTAACTGAAAATATACGACCTGCGTGTATTAGCTCCGACAAGGACACGTAAGGCTCTGTAAGCCAGAATTTTTTACGAATTATTAGAATAAGTACGGTGTCAAGAAAAGAAAAAACATGTATCGGAAGAAAGAGGGTGGCCATCGGTTCGTAATCCCCATCCCGAGTATACCGATCACGACCCGATTTAAGCCGTTTCCCATGTACCTGCGCCCCGTGCAAAATAATATCTAAACATATTTTTCCGCAAAATAAATCAATAAATGTGTGCTAATTCGGCGAAGCGCCGATAAAAGACACAATTCACCCATGACCCCAACATATTTTGCAGTTCGATCTCCGACTTTTTATTCCGAGCCCCGGCCCCTAGACAACACTACGCACACACACACTAATCGGCAATTGTTTGGCAAAACAAGCGCCACGACTCGATCTAAATCGAGTACGCAATGGCTACGAATTTTCGCCTGTAAAGCTGCAATCCCAATTATAATCATCATCCGCGAGGGAATGTGCAACTTAATTGGCTTACGTCTCCATTAAAATCGGCTGTTTTCCTTTAATATTCAGCCCCTTCGTCCTTCTAAGCTACAAAGTATTAATTGCATCTATTGGTGCAAGCCGATAGTAATCCATGCGCAACGGAGTTCCACGCGCACTTCTCGAGAATATTTAAACACGCGCTTAACGCCTCGACTCACACAATCATAGAGCACCGGACCAGAAATTCTAGGCGCGAATCAGGAGCAAAAAAGGCAGAAGAGGGCTGGTGCTCCTTTTGCATGGCAAATGTGCGGCTGCGCTGCGCAAGAGACGGTAGAAATGCGGAAACATAGGGGACGGACAGGAGGAATTAGAAATTCGGTCCCCTGTCAACAAAGTCCAAGTGTCCTTGAGGCAGATGAATTTAAGCGAATACGAGGCTCCTGCATTCATAATTATTCGCATAGCTAATGACACTGAATAGTCCACGTGCAGCGAGGGTGCTCTTGTAAGCGCACGTATTACACGCGCTCGAGAGGGACGAGAAGTGCGGGTAGGGACGGAGGGGAGAGGGGAGGGACGAGAAGTGTGGGTAGGGGAGGAGGAGGGGGGGGAGGGTGCTGATGATCTGCGAACGACGGGGTGGGCATCGGTTTGATTTCTTTGTAGGGGGGAGTGGCGGATGGGAGTAGGTGTGTGCGTGGGCGCGCGCGCGCGTGTGTGCGCGCGGTTGGAGGAGAGGAGGAAGAGGAAGGAGAATGAGGCGGTACGCGCAAAGTCGTCCCATTTAAGCATCGCATGACGTTCGTCTATTTATCAAGTTGTATCATCATCGGGGTCTTTCTTCGGCGCGCAGAGATGCCGCCCCCTCGGGCGATTTAATCTAATTTGTATCGGCCTTTGTTAATCGCGGGCGCGCGCGCGCACTCTTCCCCAACTGCTACACGCGGACCTCTCGGATGTTAATTTGTCTCAGCCTCGAATTCCGCACACGGCAAAATAAACTACCGTTCGCGTCATAATAACACTTTTCCCCCTGGTCTTCCCGGTCGCCAGTGCCGCCCCGGCGGGCCGCTTTCCTCGCCCTCGGAGGGCCAGGTCGGAGCTTGGGTGGTTAGTTTCTTGGGTCGCTGTGCGCGAGTTGTCGACCAAATTTTGATTGTACTCTCGAGCCGCGGCTATTTCTTCGTATTAGCAGGGCCAAAAAGTGTATCCTTGCTTGATTGATGATGGCACGCTTTTCAAGCTGTACAAACGTGAACTGATGAACTCATTCCTTTGTCCATCTCACAATTGCTCCATTATGCCATTATCTTTTTAATTGATTTAGCTGATCTTGGTGGAGCGAGTTTACTTTGGTGCTCGCTAGCGACTTAATAATCATTTTATCAGTGCTCGGCTCGTGCAACTCCCAAATATCTTGTTCATAATTCGCTCACTCCGAAAAAATCGCGAGGCATTATTAATCGCGTTTTAATTGGTTTCTTTTTTTTTTTTTTTTTTTTTTCTGTCTCTCTCTGATTCTTTTTAATCATCGACGAAAATTATAGGAATTTGTTCGTTTTCAGCCGATGGGCAGCACCAAGTAAATACTCTGTTGGTGTAAAGGCATCAAAGTTGATTATTTCAATATTTCAAGTGATTCTTTGAACATAATAAAAGCTCGATGATTAAAACATGTTTGATCGCTTGGAAACGAAGTCTGCCTTTTCATAATTCATACGAAAGTAGTTTACACGCAGAACATTATTTAAAATGTTTGATATAAGTCTTTCCGCGGCATAGGATAAGTATTAATATATGTCGTTACAGTAACTAATTTTAACTTCTTATCTTTATTTGCGTTAATAAAATTGCTAAATCAACATATACTTGTGACTTATAGCTCGCTTTTATCGCGCAATTTACATAATTACACGTTTCATATTTGATTCGGCCACGCAATAATTAGTAACTGTCAACAAATTTGTTCGGCGGAAATAAATTCTTTTCCCAGCGCATCTCTCAGCCCGAAAGGAAAATAAAACGAGCGAAAGCGAGGAGGAGAGTGGAATAACCAAGAAAAAATTTGCTTACGCCTGCGCGCTTCCCGATACACATACACACTCTCATAACGAAGAAGTCACGGAGCGCTTGCGCGCATTGCATCGGGAGTTATGATCTCTCATCGAGCTTACAAATTATCGTACATGTCCCACAGTGAATCAAAGCCAAAGAGCGGCAAGCAGTCACGTTTACACGCTCTACAATCCCCCTCTCTCTCCCTCTATCTCTCTCTCTACCTACCTACCCAACTACCTACCCACCTACCTACCCACCTACCTACCCACCTACCTACCCACCTACCCACCTACCCACCTACCTACTCAATTACCTATCTACCCCTTCCTCCTCATCCACAATTTAAGTATCTACACTGCCAACTAATCGATAGATCAATAAAGTATCGGATCGAGTCGGATGCAGACCTCTGTCCACTACCATCCCCCACCATCCCGTTGGTTTAAGATATTTGTGTATTTATCAAACATTGAAAATATTACGAAAAGATGTCTTCTTCTTTGTTGTTGTTGTTGTCTACTTGAGTACAAATCATGCGATAGCCATTGCAATGAACACTCGAGACAAAACGACAAAGCAATAGCATTTGATCAATATTAAAAATTGTTGCTATATTTTAGGAGGAAGGATCGTCATTTCCCCCCCGCCCCCCTTTAATATTAATGTTAAAATAATGTGGAGTTTACGATTCGCAGATAGTAAATTAATGATAGAGTGGAGGTAAGGGCAGAGGGGTGGGGGTGGGGGGGCGGGCGCGCTTAGCCTTATATTAAGCGTATAAGTGAATCGATAAAAATTATTGGCGATTAAAGAAGCGAGCACGAAGGAGTGGAGAGCAGGATTTTCAGCAAAGGATACTATGCTAATAAAGTATTAATATAAAACCCTTTCCCGTCGTAGCTTACTCTTTAAGCAGCATTATTTATCGAACGCGGCGCTCCCTCGGCCTCGTATATCCCCGGCGCACCGCTCTATGTATATTATATGGACGGCCGAAGGATGTATAACTCGGCGTCCTTAACAAATTGATAAGCGCGGTCGGCGAAGATCAAGAGGCGCTCGCCGTCGCCGAGGCTCCCGACGCTGCCGCCGCCGCCGACGCCGCCGCCTCCACGCGCCCGCGGTATTCGCCCGCTTCCCGCTAGGGGTCAGGGCGGCTCGCGCACTGCCTAGAGAAGCTTATGGGCTCAGCCCTGGCCGATATTTCCTCGCCTCCGCGCCATTTCTCACGAGGGGCCCGAGCGGGCCCCCGGATGGACAACTTGTTTTTCGACATTTTGCTTCCAAGTGCTTTTTGCAGCGGGCGGCGTGCCTCGTTTGATTATTATTAGCTCCTTTTCCCCTTTTTTTTT